>JAOWBW010000971.1:115122-211093 GCA_026119855.1 Campanula takesimana | reverse complement strand
ATTCTTGAAGGAAAATCTTTTAACAAAGCATTTTAGTCAAATTTTTTATTTTAACTTAACCAAAGTGAGGTTTGTTATGCATAAAGTATTTTGGATTCAGTCCATTCATTGAGGAGTAACCAGTGGTAGAAAATCTGCTCGTCACCGTTGTGGGGCAGCCCCAATGTCGTCTTTGTTGTTGATGTCGAGGTAGCCCCATGTCCTTGTTATCGTTGATGTCGGGGTAGCCCCATGTCTTTGTCGGTGTCGGGGTAGCCCCATGTCCTTGTTGTCGTCGATGTGGAGGTAGCCCAACATCGTCCTTTGACTTTTGATGTCGACGTGGACCCGTTGTCGTCTTCCGCCTTTGACGTGAGGTTAGGACCCATCCTTTTTCATGACGCACCCTTTATTTTTCCTAGGCCGCCCTTTCGGGTTTTCAACCTAGCGGGCATCTCTTTTGCGTCTTTTATGGCACACCCTGTGTTTTTGCCTAGGCCTCCCTTACGGGTTTTCAACCTAGCGGGCTACTTTTTTTTGCCTTTCTCTTTTTCCTTTTTTTTCCTTTTTTTTTTTTAATGAGTGATCCAGCCGACTCGATAGAACGGGGACTTTAAAGTATATGGAGGAAACATGCAAGGGCATTTTATTTGGGAGAGAGTCCCTTTGTTTTGGTGAGCTCTTTGAGCAATATATCATGAAATGGGAGGAAGCCCTTGCTTAACAGAATACAAGTGTTTAGCTCTTTCCTAAGATGGAGAAAAGAAGACTTGTTGAGACATTTGAAATTTGCCTTAGTTAATATCATCAAAGGATTGCTTGAATGGACCATGTTTGTCATTAAGTCAGGATTATAGCAAGCAATTAGCCTTAGCATGTATAAATATTGTGATCAATTAAGATTAAGATTCGATCAATGGCAAGATCAAAAGGTGTTTTGGGGAATTGGTCCTTGTCTGGTAAATCGGTCATTGATGGGACCGTGGGGGAGAGGCTTGGCTTCTTTGGGAAAGCCATGGTTTGACCATTCTTTTTCATGCTGTAACCGGACCCGAAGGTTGCCTACGTTCCCCTCAGTTTGAGGAGCTCAGGTCGCCGTAGTTCAGCCATGGATCGTCTTTTGTTGAAGTTGGTGTCCTTTTGAAGGATGTTGTTGCTTTGCTAGTGTAGATCGCTTTTCTTTGCGGTGAACTCCTCAGGATGTTCTTTGAGGTGGACTTTTGCAGTGAGCTTTTAAGGCAGACTCTTTCTTCGCCAATATCCATTTTTCCTTTCCTCCATTTCTTTTCTCTCTTCTCATTCATTTTTTTTTGCGAGAGAGAGAGAGAGAGAGAGAGAGAGGAGAAACATTAGCCCCAACTTGCTTTCTTGGGTATTGGTTCATTTGTAGCCCCCTGGTGGAATGTCCGTCACTTCTCACTTTGACTTTGAAGATCCAGGAAGTCCTTTGCTTGGCTGCGCACGTGCGTTCACGGTTGAATCTTGGTGGTTGAGCAACAACATCCTTGTCTTTTCATCGTCTCGGGATGCCTTTGATGTGCATTAAGAATTTGTATCGGGTTGTGTATCGGGGATGTGTATAGGGGGTGTGTATAGAGGAAGGTTTGCCATTAATGGTCTCTTCATGCCAATGGATCACAACATTTATTCACATCAAGATTAATTGTTTGCATTTAGCATTTTTTATTTGTGTTAGGTCCATTGTCCTTAATGAGTCGTCATTGACTAGTATGGTTAGAAGTCAATTCATCATTTTAGGGACGTAGCAATCAATTGATAATAACAAGCAAGACAATTTCAAGAGTAAGTGTATATTACAAATAACGTCTCAAGTCTAGAGAGAAAAGAAGGAAAATGACTCTTTTATTTAGATAACTTTATATATACATGTCCAAGCATGGACCTTTGTAAAGATAAAAAGACACAGTCTGGGACGGAATTTTGGTGAAAGTCTAGATCCTACGAGGCTGGAAAACTCATTTTATTTTATTTTTTTTAGGGATGGGCTCCTATGAAGCACGATGATCCATTTTCTTCCTCAATTGTTGGAGGGGTCGTCGGCGGCATATTCCATGTCTTCTACGGGGAACTCGGGTTCCATGTCGTCGGGAAAGATGTCGCGAGGTCTCTATTTGCCTTGGCGTTGTAATTGCTGGATCCGTCTACTACTCATGAGTTGGGAGTTTGCTCTGGCCATCTCCTTTTGGTGATTTCCTTTCAAGGCGCGCAACCTTCGTGCATGACACTCGTCGAGGGTACAGACCTCCATTTGATGTAGCCGCCTTTGGGCTTCCGAAGCATGGGCTTCTCCTTGTTGTTCACGTGGATGGTTGTCTCGGACGCCAATTCAGGTGTGGGCTCCTTGGTCGATGTTTTCGATGGACAGAACCGCGAAGGACTTTTTGCATATTAAACCTCAAGGTGAAATTATAACCATGATTTGAGAAAAATGCTTCATTATCGGATTAGCCTTTTAGGAAAAACTTGACCTTTTTATTTTAAGATTTTTTTTTTTTTTGAAGACATACTTTTGTTTTGAATGAAAGACTCACACACATTTTTGCAAACTTTTGATAAGGCAATAATAATAATAATAATTTTATTAAGAAAACTGACAATGGACTCAGAATGGTCACCACATGGCGTCAACCGGGGAGTCAAGACTCTAACTAAACCTAACAGACACCTTAACTGACTCTTCCTAAGGACTTATCACACATCCTAACAACGGACTTTGACTTTTCCTAAGGGGAGGTTGATGGAAGGGGTTTTGAAATTTCGTCCTCTATTACGGCAACCACGGAATTATCAATTTCACAACCTGGGGTATTTAGCCCTTCAGACATTTCCTGTGCCACTGATCCTTCCCCAACGTTTTCCATCACCTTTGGCTTTGCTGATGTTAGGAACCACCATCTTGGATACTGAATTTGTCAATCTTCCCGAAACTGTCTCTCCTACTTTGGGATTGGTGACTCTGTCGACCACGGGCTCCTTCTCCTTGGGGCGGATATCACTCCATTCATTGATCCTTAGAGAGGTCGCAGGATTGAGTATGTTGACACTCGGGCTGTTGGCTACGTCGGAGGCGTGAGGGGGTTCAAGCTTTCCCTCCTTAATCAAACCCAGAATGATACCCTTCACAACAGGGCACTCGTCGGTATTATGCCCATGGTAATTGTGGAAAGCGCATCTTTTGCTCTCATCAAGATACTTCTCGGGGTTCTTGGGTTGAAAGTTGACAAGGGGCTTTGTGAGGCCTTGCTTAACCAATATCTCAAATACCTTGCTTATGGGCATTCCGAAATCCTCAAATCTTATGAAATAGGGTTTGGGTTGGCGTTTGGTCTTTCCTTTATCTCTGGCTGAGATGTGGTGGTGACGAGAATTACCGCCGCTCGAGGCAAGGGGTTCCTTATATTTCATTTGCCATCTCTTTCCCAATACGTTACCCGGCTGTGGTGAACCATGAGGACTCCGTGGAAGTGCATGGGCGTAGGCATACTCATAACCTCGGTTCCTCATAGGAATGTACATCGGAGGTATGCAATGAACTTGTGGTCCAAAAGGTCTCAGACCATAGAAATGATACGGGTCTCCGTGGAGTCTAATGCTTGATTGAGTATCCATATATGGTGACTGAGTTCTTGGGATTTGATTGGATATATCGAACTGAGAGGGAGCATAATTAGGAAGATATCGTGGGAGTTATGGTTGAGGCATGATCGGTGTGATTGGTGAGACATGGGTGTTTTGAGTGTATTGTATTTGGGGATTTATGGGGGGCAACCCAAGGGTGATGTTAGATCTGGGGTGAGGCAAGGTGTAGTGAGCCTGAGTGGGAGGTAAGCTTTGGGATAGAGAATGAGAGGATTTGGTGTTTTCGCGAGGTTGAGGGGGTGGAGTTTGGTTGTAATTCGGAGGTTAGGTGACTTCGACCTCTTCCTCGTGGTCAAAAATTTCAATGAAGGATCCATCTGTCTGAAACAAAACCTCAACACCCTTCCATCTCATCGACTCAACAAATCGGTCCCGTGCTTTCTCGTGGTGTAACCTGGTAATCTCTTCCTTAACCTTGGAGGCTTCTAAAGCTTGGAGCTGTTGGTGTTGGTGCCCTAGGCACGTTTGTTAAACGTTGTATAAGTTATCATTTTATTCATAATGATAAAGAGATAATAAGATTATTATTATGGCTCGTGTTTGCTTATAATAATCTCCGTCCCTAGAGCTTGTTAAGCACTAGTATAAAGGCTAAATGATCATGGGATGATCATGTTAGATTTATGGGTACTTGTTTGGAACAAGGTACTGGACATGACCCACGGTATAAGATTTATGTCATGGTCTATGTCATATATAAATCTCATATTAGTTATGTCATTTGAATCCTTAGACATAAAGTTATTATAGTCTTCCACTTGATGAAGATTATGTTTGACATATTCAAACGCTGCCTTAACACGGTAGTTATAAAGGGTATGATTGGCATAATCGGATTCACGTAGGGAAGAATAATAAGCTAAATGGATTTGTCCCTCTTCGGAGAGATGTCAAGCTTGGGCCCCTCGAAGGAATGATGTTGATGAAATGTTTGGCCAAACTCAAATGGATTGATTGGATCAATGTCATTTGGATTATCAACATATTCGGAATCGAGAAATTATTGAACAATACAATTGACTTATTGACCATGACTTGTGTTCAATGACATCGTGGACAAAGGGATTGTGACATGTTCTAAAGGAATGCGAACTTGTATCTAGTTATACTATTTGGGTAGGTATGACGGTTTGCTAGAACCTAATCATATCTTATGGTTTCATGTTTGAACCCATTGCCAACTTAGTATAATCCTAGAGGGTCACACACAATAGAACGAATCCTAAATAAGGACTATATTGGAAATATTGGAAAATCAGATTTTCTGGCCTACTGACTGCCTTGGGCGACCGCACGGAACAACTGGGCGACCGCACATGGAACCGGGCGGCCGCACGCCTCGGTTTGGGCAGCCGCACAGTGACTGTCGGGGCTGGTTTCCTAATTTGATTAGGAATCGAATTTTGGACGGATTTTGACACAAGTTTCCTATTTGGAATAGGTTATATTTGTGTATAAAAGGTCAAATTCGGCCAGCACTCAGATCTAATGTTTGTAAAAGCCTCCAAAGAGTTTGAGAGGGTTTTATTTTGTTCTAAGAAATCCTATATTGAAGAACAAAATTATACACAAAGAAAATTCCATATAGTTCATATTTAATTATGAAAACGTGTTTCATAATTTGGTCTAGCAACCAAGATCAAGTTTCTTGATATTCGTTCGCGTGTGGATACCGCTAGAGGATGAAATTTATCATCTTCAAAGTTCGTGTTTCTTGCTTTGTTCGTGATCAAGATTTAAAGCTTCTATCGAATTCAAGGTTGCAAATTCAAAGTCATCAAGGGTTAGTTTTTCTAGTATTCATATTGTTGTATTTGACTTAATCATATGAATGGATCTATGGGCTTTGGGTTTCTATTAAATTTTAAATGCTATCTTCCGCTGCGCATGTTGCTACGAAACCCAACAGTGGTATCAGAGCCCCGTTCATGTTGATTATTTCAATACTAGATCATGTTATGTGTATATAAATTGTTTATGTGCCTAGCATGATATGAATATTGGATTATATGATGTTTATGTGTTATGTGATTTTATGTGGTTTATTGTTTTACAACTTTAATCGCACGATTCAATCACAATAAATATTATGATGGATTCTGAATTGTTTGATTATTAATTCTGATTGGATCATGGTTTTAATAATCGGGGAAAAACAATTTTGAGACAAATTTTCGAAACTTAAAAGTTCCTTCTGATCAACTTGGGCGACCGCACAGAATCATGTGTGCGGCCGCACACTTTTGGGCGACCGCACACTGCCTTCTGGGCGGCCGCACAGTACCAGGTTTCTGTTTTGATTTTGGTGAAAATCTGAATTTGGAATTTTCGAGAGGTCCAACCGAACCAGTAACAAAACCAGGCCAGTCCTGCTGATCTGGAATGGTTTTGGGTAGTTGGTTTGGGTGTGGATCTTGGGGTTTGATTTTCCTATTTGTTTTAGTCTTGTGATTCCAAGATTGGTTCAAGGTTTGGATAGCTAATCTGCGTTTAACGAGATTGTGTTTCCCAAACTTGATCGCAATCAAAGTTTCAAAGATAAAACGAAGTTAGAATTATGAAGAGTTCATAATTGCTAAAATTGAGAAACAAAGTTCTTGATTCAAAGATTGGAGATCCATGTGGAATTGTGGATGCAATTGGCCTACGTTCATCGAGATCATCTATTGCTTAGTTTCGGCCATATGGACTACTTTCTTGGTTTCTTGGATTAGTGCGGGATTGTGGTTGCCAAATGGCTTAGTTCGACCGCACTTCTTGTTGTCTTGATTTGGAAATAACGACCAAAGTTGAAAAAGGTCTCATCCTCATAATTATAGAGAAACTAATGACACATAAATATTGTGCTTAAATTAATGGAGATTAATTTAGTGGCTAAACTTGATGCGTAACATGTTTATCTTATGTGCTCATAAATGTGTTGTATGCTATATGTGATGAACCTTCAAGAAAGTTTTAAGTCCTTTTTGCCATGCCCTGAATAAAACACTTGTAAGTACACGGGGTATTTTCATGTGGGCTCGCCAAAGCGAGGTGCATTGATTTTATCTTTGTATGAGCAAGATGAGTGAATAAGAGTTTCCTATGCGTTTAAAATGGTTGGACTTAATTAGGCGTCAAAACAGTTTTGGGCCTAGGCAAAGATGAGATTAAGCATGCTTTTGAAATTGGATCACTAAGAATCATATTGGATATGATTGACAAGAAATTGTCTACCTAATTAATTTGATTTTGAGCGGTCCGCCAAAGCGGACTCAAGATTAAATTAAAGTTGGATCTTAGCCCAATTTAAAAGAATCTTAGAAAATGATCTAAGAGTCATATGGGATATGATTGACAGGGTTGTCTACCTAATTAATTTAATTTTGAGCGGTGCGCCAAAGCGTACTTGAAATTAAATTAAAGTTGGATCTTAGCCCATTTAAATTATATTATACATTGGATGTATAAGAAGGTTATATAATTTAGTGGGAGTATTTTTAGAAAATACATTATTTATCTCTTTAATGAGACTGGTACTTGTAAAATTTTGGAAATTTTGCATGAGTTGTAGATGACAACTAAAATCATTGCGATTAATCCTTGATAAGGATAAGCTTAAGAGAATGGTACAAACTTCATGTATTGGATCCTAAGCCTAAGAATCGTTCTAAGGAAAGAAGATGGGTTGTACATTCTTGATGGGCCTATTCCTAAAAGAACCTAAAAGCCGGAATAGACAATCACAAGAATCATGAGTATGATTCTAGGAGTGTGAGTTGTCTTATGCTCACGATTATGTGCTCTTAAACTCCAACAAAGTTTGGAACTTGTGGAAGCCTATTAGATAGGCGTGGAGTTGAGTTACATGTTTCAAAGAGCAATCTAAGCAAGAAAGGTATAAAACCATTATTGCATTCACTCATTGCAAAATGAGTAAAGGGCAAAGAATGGAACTTCACATGCTTAAGATAAAGGCTACGTAGAGCATCTTGAGAAACTTGGTTGTCCAATTGGATTGGAGCAAGCCATGGATGTCATTCTTGATTCATTGTTTAAATGTTATGATCACCTAGTGATGGACTATAACATGCTTAAAATGAATAAGAATTTCTTCGAGTTGCATTAACATGCTGAGAAACTGCGAATATGAAGATATTGGAGAATGGTTCTCTAGAGCTCATGGTTCATAATGGAAAATGGTCAAATGCCAAAAGAAAGGTAAGACAAGGGTTGTCAAAACCTAAAACTATAATTGATGCAATTTGGTAAAATGGCAATTGGATTGACCATTTAAAATTGTAGTCAAAAGGTAAGACAAGAGTTGTCAAACCTAAAAGAAATAATTATGGTTATAATAATAACTCTAAATTTATGCAAATTGTTAATATGGCAATTGGATTGACCATTTAGAACTGTAGTCAAAATTCTGGATGATCAATAAAAGGAATGGTAGTGGGACTACCACTTGAGAATTTTATGTTATAAATTATTATTTCTAAATTTAATTATTGGGTATTGGATACCAGAATAATTAGTAAGATGAAAGACTACTTATAGTAAAGTTTTATCTACAAACAGTAATGATGCAATGGTTGCAACATTGTTCGAAGAACACTTGTAGAGTGACTTTACTGATGAAGTAGAAAACATTATTTTGTTATAAGATAATGAAGGATATTAATTTCTTATTTGAAATAAAAAAAGCGCTTTATTTATTATGATTTACTTCATTGTGTTATCATACAAAAAAATCTTATATCCTAAATCTTGAAGAACAAAGTAATAAAGACTATAACATAAATAATTAAAATTCTTTATGCATTATTGTTTTGATCAAATAAATGAGAAATGCATATCTAAAATTCCATGGGACGGAGTTTTAAAGTCATATGATTTGGAATCATATTATTTATGCAAACTTATTTACTTGGACCAATACATCTTTTACTATGATTGGTAAAAAGCTAATATCTTAGTCAACCTAATACATTTTGATGTATATGGTGCATTAAGAAGCAATGCTAAAAGAGAATTTTGGGTATACTTGGTAAAACTATTCAAAGATTCTGATTGGATCATGATGATGAATAATTTAATCAAGAATTTGACAGTCATCGTCAAAATTGTGAAATAGTTTCACAATTAACTTCACTAAGAACACCATTCTAAATGATGTGTCTACGTGGAAGTACACGAACCTTATTGGATATGGTTCATTAGATGATAAAGTCAAATTGATCTTCCATTATTAATTTTGGGGTTATGTATTACAAACCGCTATAACTACACTAATTTGAGTTCCATCAAAAGAGGTTAAATGGTGAAAGAAAACTCAGTTTGTCTTTCATAAAGATTTAAGATGATGAGACCTTTTGGAAAAGAGCTGTCTGGGACACACTCACATTTAAATCTAATAAATATATTTTCATGGGATATCCTAAGGAAACTTGAGGATAAAATTTTACTCATAAGAAACAAATGGTTTGTTGCTTATGATGATACTTTTCTAGATAAAAGGTTTATCTCTAAAAGAATCAGTAGGAGTAAAATGTATCTCGAATGGTTCGAGACCTAGAAAATATATATTTTAACCTAAGATGGAAATTGAACAAGTTTTCACAAGGAGTCGTAAAAAAAATCCGTTCAAGATATACAAGTACTTGCACATATGATAAAATACAATCTATTAGAAGAAATATTAGATATTTCGAAATAGAAAGTATTGAAGTAAAGTTCATTTAGAATGAAGTATTTACCACCTATCAAAGATGCAATATCAACTCCACATTTAGATTAATGGCTTGGAGCCATAACATCTAAAAGGCAATTCATGTATAATAATCAAGTTTGGAACTTGATCATTCTAACCTAAGGCGTAAAAACCAAAGGAGAGGAATGAGTCTTCTTGGAGAAAACATACATGGGTAGCAGAAACTTATTAAAATTTTATAGTCACATGTTCATATTTGGAATAAGAAATTTGACAAAATGATGTCAAAACAAGTGTTCCTCAACGGGAACTCACTTAAGGATGTATTGGATACAACATAAAGGTTTCGATAGTCAAGAAAATTCTAAAAGGTATGAAAGTTGCGAAGATTCATTGGATGGATTGAAGCAAGCTTTGGGAGTTGGAATCTCCGTTTTGATAAGTCATAGAGTTTGTCTTGATCAAGAACGAAGATGAATCTTGTATATACAAGAAGATTAGTGGGAGCATGGTGCTATTCCTTATCTAATATGTGGATGACATATTTCTCATTGGAAACGACATTCCTACACTTTAATCTGTAAAGATTTGGTTAAGAAAGTGTTTCGCAATGAAGAATATGGATGAAGCCGCATAAGTCATTGGCATTAAGATCTATAGAGATAGATCAAGGAAGCTAAATGGTTTAAAGCCAATGTACACACATTGACAAGGTCATTAGAAGGTTCCGCATGGAAATTCTAGGAGAGGACTGTTGCCAATAATATATGGAGTTTCTCTAAGCAAGACTCAATGTCCTAAGACAAAAGATGAGCATGAGAAAATGAGTGGGATGCCATTTGCTTCGACAATTGGATCCATCATACCATGATAAGTACTAAGCCGGATATATCTAATGCTTGGAGCATGACGAGTAGATATTAATCCGACAACCGGTGAGAGTCACTGGATGGCTGTGAAACAATTCTTAAAGCACTTTAGAAGGACTAAAGATTTGTTTTGATCTATGGAGGGATGGAAGATGATCTCGTCGTATATGGGTACACGGATGCATGCTTCCAAACTGACAAAGATAATAGAAAAATCGCAATCGAGTTTTATAACTAATGGTGAAGCTCTAAGTTGGAATGGTTCCAAGCAGAGTACAGTCACTAAATTCTACGACTAAAACTAAGTATATCGCTGCATAGGATGCTGCAAAGGAAGTTGTTTGGATTAAGAAGTTCATGGGTGAACTTAAGATGGTTCCTAGCATTGCTAATCAAATAGACTTTATTAGCAATAATAGTCATGCTATTGATCAAGCAAAGGAACCATGGGCACATCCTAAATCCAAACACATACTTGGGCGTTCTCTTATCGTTCGAGAAATCGTTGATAAGGGAGACGTACATATATGCAAAGTACCTACTAATGATAACGTTACAGACACGCTAAACAATGGGACTTCCATAAAGCTAAACATGATGGTCATGTTAGGTCCATGGGTATTGGATACCTAGGAAATTGGGCCTAGGGCAAGTGGGAGATTGTTGGTGTTGGTGCCCTAGGCACGTTTGTTAAACGTTGTATAAGTTATCATTTTATTCATAATGATAAAGAGATAATAAGATTGTTATTATGGCTCGTGTTTGCTTATAATAATCTCCGTCCCTAGAGCTTGTTAAGCACTAGTATAAAGGCTAAATGATCATGGGATGATCATGTTAGATTTATGGGTACTTGTTTGGAACAAGGTACTGGACATGACCCGCGGTATGAGATTTATGTCATGGTCTATGTCATATATAAATCTCATATTAGTTATGTCATTTGAATCCTTAGACATAAAGTTATTATAGTCTTCCACTTGATGAAGATTATGTTTGACATATTCAAATGCTGCCTTAACACGGTAGTTATAAAGGGTATGATTGGCATAATCGGATTCACGTAGGGAAGAATAATAAGCTAAATGGATTTGTCCCTCTTCGGAGAGATGTCAAGCTTGGGCCCCTCGAAGGAATGATGTTGATGAAATGTTTGGCCAAACTCAAATGGATTGATTGGATCAATGTCATTTGGATTATCAACATATTCGGAATCGAGAAAGTATTGAACAATACAAGTTGACTTATTGACCATGACTTGTGTTCAATGACATCGTGGACAAAGGGATTGTGACATGTTCTAAAGGAATGCGAACTTGTATCTAGTTATACTATTTGGGTAGGTATGACGGTTTGCTAGAACCTAATCATATCTTATGGTTTCATGTTTGAACCCATTGCCAACTTAGTATAATCCTAGAGGGTCACACACAATAGAACGAATCCTAAATAAGGACTATATTGGAAATATTGGAAAATCGGATTTTCTGGCCTACTGACTGCCTTGGGCGACCGCACGGAACAACTGGGCGACCGTACATGGAACCGGGCGGCCGCACGCCTCGGTTTGGGCAGCCGCACAGTGACTGTCGGGGCTGGTTTCCTAATTTGATTAGGAATCGAATTTTGGACGGATTTTGACACAAGTTTCCTATTTGGAATAGGTTATATTTGTGTATAAAAGGTCAAATTCGGCCAGCACTCAGATCTAATGTTTGTAAAAGCCTCCAAAGAGTTTGAGAGGGTTTTATTTTGTTCTAAGAAATCCTATATTGAAGAACAAATTTATACACAAAGAAAATTCCATATAGTTCATATTTAATTATGAAAACGTGTTTCATAATTTGGTCTAGCAACCAAGATCAAGTTTCTTGATATTCGTTCGCGTGTGGATACCGCTAGAGGATGAAATTTATCATCTTCAAAGTTCGTGTTTCTTGCTTTGTTCGTGATCAAGATTTCAAGCTTCTATCGAATTCAAGGTTGCAAATTCAAAGTCATCAAGGGTTAGTTTTTCTAGTATTCATATTTTTGTATTTGACTTAATTATATGAATGGATCTATGGGCTTTGGGTTTCTATTAAATTTTAAATGCTATCTTCCGCTGCGCATGTTGCTACGAAACCCAACAGGAGCAACTTTTCTTTGGTTGGACTGGTCTGATCATCTGCGGTATCACTTCCCCAACTACTTTCCTCTGAGCTGGTCGTTCCGAGGTACCGGAGTGGAGGTGTTGTAGCGATTGAGGAACTGTCAGACTCAATGTTGGACAGGCGGTGACACGGTGCTCTTCTCACTTCATTCTTGCTGCGGCAGAGAAAGAATGCAACTTAGGCTCAGGTAAACATTGGGCGAATGCTCATGCTACTAATGGGAAATGACCGTTGGGGTGAAAGGTGGACGGGATCAAATGGGATCTTAAATCCATTTGAGATTCAAACGGGGGTCTACTTACAAGGTTGTAACAGACTTCTTGGATGGCAACGGGGATCCATTCATTCTGGGAGGATAAAGTGGGGATCCTTCCAAGACTTGACTTCCTAGGGGACTATTCCTAGGGGTTTAGTGGGAATCATAACGGGGACCTAGGGGACAATGCCTAATGTTTTGACGGGAATCTTAACGGGGACCTAGGGGACAACGCTTAAGGTCTTGACGGGAATCTTAACGGGGACCTAGGGGACAACGCCTAATGTTTTGATGGGAATCTTAACGGGGACCTAGGGGACAACGCTTAAGGTCTTGACGGGAATCTTAACGGGGACCTAGGGGACAACGCCTAAGGTTTTGACGGGAATCTTAACGGGGACCTAGGGGACAACGCCTAGGGTCTTTGAGGATAACAGGGATCCGTCCAAAGACTTAACAGGACTTAACGGAGGTCTTGGAGGATAACATGGATCCATCCAAAGACTTAACGAAATGACGCTTATTAGCAAGAGAATGCAATGTGTCAAAGACAAGAAGCAAAAACATAGCAAATTCACGCATCACGCAATTAATAAATCATTCAAGTTTAGTTAAAACGTGTTTTTATTCCTAAATGGTTGGAAAAGATTCCTCTTCTTTTTCGCAACTATTCTATATCCTAGATCAGTGGAGGCCATCACTACGCCTATAGACCCCTCGTTTTTCACCTGCCTTGCACACTCCCAAGGATGGACTGTCCCGGGCGAGGGTCCTATAGGGCAAGCGGCTTCCATCGGCCAAAATTAACGAACCTAGTGTCTAGTGCGTCGCAAGATTCCCAATGCATGAGCCATTCCAATCATGATTAAGCCCTGGTTAAGGTCGAGATTCGTCTTAGGGACTTAAGGGACTTCAGGCATAACCTCATCTTTGATGAGGGCTCTCGAACCTTATCCTTGGATTAAGGATGATTTTTATGGACAATTCATTAGGGCTTGATAACACGGTGTCACCCTATCCTTAATACATAACTTAGGTTAATTACGGTCAACATTAACGCGTAAGTCAAGGACCGGGTCAAAGTTGACCATGGTCACACTTGCTTTCACAAGGAGTCATGACTCGGGCACTAACTTGGCCATGATTAACCTTAGACACGCATTAAGGATGTGGCAACGTGAGCTAGACCAAAAACCAACCGAAGTCACGGTATTTGTGTGTCACGGACAAGTGTGGTTGACTCGGCTCGGAAGGGGAGGTGGAATGGACCCGTGCGCGCTCGAAGGGAACAAGAGCGCCAATCGAGCTGCATCTGGCATCCATCCCGGGTTTAAAGGGTATTTGGAACGTGCAAGGTCAAGTGCGCGTTGTGTGAAGTCATTCTATATTCCCTTTTGAGTCAAAAATAGAAATTTTCAATCTGTTTTTCAATATTATGAACAAGACCTGAGCAAGATATGAACAAATATGGACAAGCATGGAATAAGCAATTTATACAAGCAATCAATCAAAGAATATGAACAAGTGAGGACCAAAACTTTGTACATGTAACAATTGTGCACAACTAAGAATTTTTGAAAACCAAACATTTTTACAAGAAGAGCAATTCATTTGAAAGCCATTTGTACAAATCAAGTTGTGCACAACAAAAAGAGGGTTTTGAAAACAAAGAAATTTTTCAAGAAGGGTTATGCGCAATGAGGCTTTGAAAACCTATTTTATTTTCCCAAAAGATTGTGCATAACCAAGCTTTAAGAACCAAGTGTTGGCCAAAGAAAAGGAGGTAATGTGCACAAATAAGACTGTAAATTTGGAACCTGGACAAGCAGAAGCAAAAGGGGTGTTCAGAGTGTTGCTTCCTACACAAAATGATTAAATTGCAACATTCTGACCCCCTACCAAAAGTAGTCGTACGGCTAAGACAAGAGGGTTGAGATTTTTTCCAGTTTTTCCAACTTCTGATCACCAAGCCCCAGTTTATTGCATTTCCAGAACAGATCCACCCAAAAAAGTTCAAACAGAAACATGAAACACACAAAAGCATTCACAAGGTCAACTAACGGGGGTGGGAGTTTGACCCACGCAAGAATGCCCCCGAATCTTCTAGAAAGAAGTGCGGAGACAAACTTTTCCCCTGCGGAGTCGCCACTGTAAGGATCCCGCCCCGTGACGAGGTCAACACGTGTCCAAATCCGGGATGGTTCCAAACACAATGGCACAATTTAATGGAGTCGCCACACTTTGTTAATTTTAAACCAAACAAAATGAAAAAGGTTAGAGACAAAAGGTTCGGAGTTCAGGTTACGACTTGGGAAGAGTTTTACGTCACCTAAGCCGCCTCGGTTAAAACCGAGTCTCCCTTATTAATTAACAAAAGTGCATGCGTGTGTGTGTGTTTTAACGGAAAATCTCTGTTTTTGTCTGTTTAGCAATTTTAACTGAAAAAGAAGGTTTTATTTGCACAAGAAACAACAGAACAAGGGGCAAAAAGGTCATTTTCCCTCTGACCTAAACCATCCGTACGGATGGGATGATCTTCCTTGGGATTTTTACAGTTTGTTCAGAAACAGTCCAGTTCCAGGCAGAAACAGAGCATTCTGTTGAAACTGGACTTAAACAGTTCTGATTCCAGTTTTATTTCAACACAACAAACTTAAACAAAATCATTCCTATGCCTAATGATCATCAATTGAACCCAAAAATGAGTATTTAGGTGTGATCAAAGCAATTATTGGAGAAAATCACACAAAGGTGATGAACATGGCCAAATGAGACAAAATGACCATTTGATGATTAAAGATGGAAACTTTATCATCAAGATGACATTTTTATACATTATTAACCTCTTAGGGACCAAATTATTGCATAAAGATTCAATCTTTATCACCCAAAATGGGATTTCAAAGCTAAATCAAAAGGGTAAGATGACACATGATTATCATTGCCAAATCAAAACAAAATCAACATAAAGATTTGGACTTTCACCACTAGAGTGGATCCTTAAGCCAAATACAACCTTGGGACAACATTATTTGACATAAAGATTTGATCTTTATGACCCCAGAGGGGATTTTGAAGCTAGATCAATGTTTGGATGATAAAGATTGAAACTTTATCATCCAAATGACCATCCTTGCTACCAATGAACAACATAATCAACCAAAACATGTGCATTTTTCATTAAAATAGATCATTAATTTGTTATAAGTGAGAAATTCAACAAACCATGATCATCCTTAGGTTAGAACCACTTTTACACAAAGTGTGAAGGGCACCTTGAATCATCCATGGTTTGGACCATAATGTATAACAATATATATATATATAGTGCTTGAAGGACAAGACTTGCAATAAGATTAAGATTAAAGTGCTTGAAGGACAAGACTTGCAATAAGATTAAGATTAAAGTGCTTGAAGGACAAGACTTGCAATAAGATTAAGATTAAAGTGCTTGAAGGACAAGACTTGCAGTGAAATTAAGTTGCTTGAATGGACAAGACTTGCAAGAATTAAGAGATAAACAACAATAATATGAACAAACAAAATAGATAAGATGAAGAGAAGGATGAGGGAGAAGGTGGCTTCACCTATGTTTAGTTAGGCCAATCTTCCTTTCTCTTTCACTCTCAAAACACTCTCTGGAGCAATTTTAGCAGAGTAACACTAACAATAATCGTTTCTCCCCCCTCTGGAATGATCAGCAAGGGGTTGAATTTATAGGGGCTGATAGTGCCCAAAGTAGCCGTACGGATCATGTTGGCGACCTTCTGGATTTTTCAATCTTTTAATTCCAAAACAGTCCTTGTGTCCATATTTTGTCTTAGTGAGGTCTTGGCCTATCAGTTTATCCCTGAATGGTGCCTAGAATTCCTCTAAGTTGGTCAAATTCAGATTGGGGTACTTACACCTTTCTTTGATCAATATGCGGGAGTATATGGAAGAGGGAGGTGGTTTTTTAGGACCAAAATGCCCTTAAGGTGAGTGGGAGGGGGTGGCCATCAGTCTTACTTCGCCATGAAGGTCTTAGTTGAAAGCAATGGTGGCGAACATGTGAAAAACCAAGGAGGAAGCAACAATCTGGTGGAGCAGCTGGAAGCAGCCGTACAGCTCCTCCATAGCCGTACGGTTAGGAGAGAGCCGTCTGGTGGCTTTTGAAAATGCTGAGTCAATCTTGCTTGCCACGTGTCGTTTCGCCATTGGTATTTCCAAGATGACTCATCCTTTTGAGAACACAGAAAGTAGCCACGTTTTGTTAGCCATACATAGTGACTTTGCATTATTCCCAGCTCCGTTTCCTTGTTTCGTAATGTTCTGAACTGCTCCGGCGTGCGCGCAACGGTGATACGGTTGTCCGTGCCTCCAAAATGAAAGTTCCTCGTTGTAATTTTCTGGTCATAGTGATATATCTAGAATATATTAACAAGGAATATCATAAATATAATTTTAAATGCAAAGGATGCCCGATAAAAGGCTTTCTAAGGGTGTGGGGCCCGCCGTGGGGTCTCGACGCTCGATTTTCAGAGAATACACCTATTTGCTCGGTTTTGAGTCCTGATCATGAATTCGGACTCGGTTTTTCCATCTGAAGCACCGATAAGATGGTCAGTATTCCCGAACCGCCAAATCTAGGCTTTTAGGCCGATTATCGCGTTTAGACCAAATTAGGGTTTGGTTTAAAGGGTGCGAGATCGGGGTGTCTACAATAGCATGATCCTTTTGTCACGCGATATCATATTGAGCATAAGACACGGTCTAAGTCAACTTAAGTTCCCAATGCTTTCTCGATTCCGAGTAGATTGATATGAGCAAATGACATTGATCACATCAATTCATTTGGGCATGGCCATGCACTATAATCAATCTTACTCTCGAGTGGCCAAGCTTGATATCTCTCTTTGAGATAAAGAGGGACAACATCCCATCTTGACTTATCATTCTTCCCTACAAGAATCTGATTGTGTCAATCGTAGCCTTTATAACTACCTGGTTAAGGTAGCGTTTGAATACGTCAAACACAACGTTCATCATGTGGATGACGATGATAATCTCAGGTATAAGGATTCCAATGATATAACTAAATGAGATTTAATTATGATATTTTGACCATGAAATAAATCTCATAGTGGGTCAAGTCCAGTAATTGTTCACCAACAAGTACACATAAGTTTAATTTGTATCACATACACATGATCATCACATGATAATCAATTAAACTTATACTAGTTCTTCATAAATACTAGGGACGGGGATTATTATAAGAAACATGCAAAACATATAATAATCCAAGATATTATCTCTATAACAAATTAGAACATGATATAATATACGGCCTTTTTTCAAGGGCCTAGGGCATAATCTCCAACAATACGAACCCAAATAATATTAAAACATGATTACTAAAGTTACTGTTAGAGCAATTGAACTAGACTTGACGAGAAAATAGAGCAATCACAAGAACACCGATTTACGTGGTTCACCAACTTGGCTACGTCCACGGGGAGGGGAGAGAATATTATTATCACTGGAGAAACAATTACACAAGATCACACTAATCTACTTTGCACGAATTTTTGATCACAAAATTCCTGACTGTGCAAACCCTAGATCTAGAATTATTGATCTCTCTATTCTGTGTAAAAACTGAGCAAACTGACTAACTGCATTTAATTTAGGACGGAGGGAGTATATATACACGCATGTATATACACGATTCCTTAAGTTCTCAATACTAATTCTAACCAATTAAGGAAACTTAATTCCTTAATTCTAAGGATGCTTAACTCCTTTTGTTGACCACGTATTGTCTACCAATAGCCAAGAGTAACCAGAAATAATCCACTTGGCCCAAACGCTTGTTCTAAGGCCCAACTACTTCCTTGGCGTTATTCTTGATGGCTGCAGCTTAAAGTTTCTGTTTTTATGGCTCTAGCTTCAAGCCTTTGCCAAAAAACCTTTTTACTCCTTCTGCCTTCGAATTATGAACTTGTTAATTTAACCCATTAAATTAGGCGTCCCCAATTTCAAAGGCATTAAACTTAACAAATCTCCACCTTGACTTTGAATCTCCCAAATAACAAATCTTTCCTCCCCCCTCACCTTTTCTGCTATCTAATAGCTGCGAACATTAAGCAAGTCCAAACAATGTTGGAACTTGCTCCCAGTCACGGGTTTCGTGAACATATCTGCAGGGTTGTCCGCCGTCCCTACCTTCTTCACCTTTACCCGTTTCTCATCCCTTAGGAAATGATATCTGACATCAATGTGCTTGGTCCTCTCATGATGAACTTGATCCTTGGCCAAACAAATCGCGCTCAAACTATCGCAATAAATAATAGCCTGATCCTGATGTATTCCAAGATCGCTGATCAATCCCTTCAACCATATTCCTTCCTTAGCGGATTCTGTCAATGCCATGTATTCTGCTTCTGTTGTAGACAACGTCACTGTCGCCTGCAATGTAGCCTTCCAACTGACAACTGACCCACCAAGCGTGAATACATATCCGGTCATCGATCTTCTTGTATCAACATCACCCGAATAGTCCGAATCTGAGAACCCCTCTACTGTACACTCTGCTCCACCTCCATAGATGAGACCGACATCACTGGTACCTCTAAGATACCTCAAGATCCGCTTCACAGCCTGCCAATGTTCCTTACCCGGATTACCCATGAACCGACTAACAACACTAACTGCCTGTGCAAGATCCGGCCTAGTGCACACCATAGCATACATCAAACTACCAACTGCACTAGCATAGGGTACTCGAGCCATATACTCTTTCTCCTCAACCGACTTGGGCCCAAACGCGACTGACAACCGTGCATTCACTGCACTCGGAGTATCTATAGCCTTAGCTGTTGACATACCAAACCTCTCTAAAACTTTCTTGATGTAACCTTTCTGGGATAAGAACAGTTTTCGTTTGGCTCTGTCTCTATAAATCTCCATACCCAGAATTTTCTTCGCGCTACCCAAATCCTTCATCTCAAACTCTGCGGACAATAAGCCTTTCAGCTTCTGAATCTCTGACTTCTTGACTGCTGCTATCAACATATCATCTACATAGAGCACCAAATAGATGTACGACCCATCTACCAACTTATTGTGATACACACAACAATCATACGGGCTCCTCGTGTATCCGATCTCTGTCATATAGCTGTCAAACCTTTTGTACCACTGCCTAGGCGACTGCTTAAGTCCATACAAGGATTTCTTCAACCTACAAACATAATCTTCCTTACCAGGAACTTGGAATCCTTCCGGCTGTGTCATGTATATCTCTTCCTCCAACTCTCCATGCAAGAAAGCTGTCTTAACGTCTAGTTGCTCAAGCTCCAAATCCCTTTGTGCTACTATTGCTAACAACACTCTGATCGAAGTGTGTCTGACCACTGGTGAGAATATCTCATTATAGTCCACCCCTTCTCTCTGTGTGAAACCCCTTGCAACAACGCGAGCTTTATACTTGATCCCTTCTGCCGGTGACATCCCTTCCTTTTTCTTGAAGATCCACTTGCAAGTCACAATCTTTCTGCCTTCTGGCCTTTTGGTCAAATACCAAGTCTGATTCTTGAGAAGAGACTCCATCTCATCACCCATAGCCGCATACCACTGAGATGACTCTGAACATGTAAATGCTTCCTTGAAAGTGGAAGGTTCCGAAAGATCGGTCTCCACTTCCTCAGCAACCTGCAGTGCATAAGACACCATGTCTTCAAATCCATACCTCTCCGGAGGCTTTCCGAAATTAGCTCTTCTAGACCTTCCTTGTGCTAACCCATGTTCTTCAGGAACTGAACTTGAACTTTCTGGTGCTTCAGTCTCTGTTTCTGTCGGTGGATCCTGATCAACATCTGACTGTGGGACAACTAACTCTTCAGTATCTTGTTGCTCCACCTGTTTATCAACACCGCCAACACTCGAAACAATCGTAGATCTCATAATAGGGTTAATAACAGAATTCTCATCAAAAACGACGTTCCTACTGATAATTACCCTATTTTCTGATGGAGACCATATACGGTATCCCTTGACACCGTCCCCATACCCCATAAATACTCCCTTTCTAGCTCTAGGTTCTAACTTCCCATCATCTACATGATAATAAGCAGCACACCCAAAAGCTCTTAAAATAGAATAATCAACAGGTTTACCGGTCCATACCTCTTGGGGAACTCTGAGGCCAATACCGGCGTGAGGTCCACGATTAATCAAGTAACATGCTGTACTAACCGCTTCTGCCCAGAACCGCTTAGACAACCCTGCATTGGAGAGCATGCACCTCGCCCTCTCAAGCAATGTCTGATTCATCCGCTCTGCTACACCATTCTGCTGTGGCGTGCCTCTGATGGTGAGATGTCTAGAAATCCCCACCTCCCTGCAAAACGAATCGAACTCAGTGCTGCAGAACTCCAAACCATTATCTGTCCGGAGCTTCTTGATCTTCTTCCCTGTCTGGTTCTCCACTAATGTCTTCCAGTCCTTGAAATTTCTTAGAGCCTCATTCTTGTGCTTCATGATGATCACCCAAGTCCTCCTCGAATAGTCATCAACGATAGACAAGAAATACCTGTGCCCCCTTAGAGATTCCTGACGAGAAGGCCCCCAACAATCTGCGTGGATGTAGTCCAGAACGCCTTTTGTGTTATGTATGCCCTTGGGAAAACTATTACGCTTCATCTTCCCTAGCACGCAATGCTCACAAAATTTAAGATCATCGATCTTATGGCCACATAGAAGATCCCTCTTGGCCAACTCTTGCATCCCTCGAATGCTCATGTGCCCGAGCCTGATGTGCCACAGCTTAGACATATCTCCCTCGTCCACTTCTGATGATGCTACCATAGCTGACCCTGTAAGCGTCCTTCCTTGGAGGAAATACAAGGAGCCCCGCTTAAGGCCTCTCAGAACCACTTCTGAACCATTACATACACTTACTGCTCCACCTTTACCTTTGAAGCTGAACCCTTTGCTGTCTAACTGACTGAGAGAAATCAGATTCTTTGTCATAAGTGGAACGTGTCGAACCTCGTTCAAAGTGACAAACCTACCATCATGAGTCCTGATCTTGATCGAACCAATACCGACAACCTTGCAGACTGCACTGTTGGCCATGCTTATATCACCGCCATCCACCTGCCTGTAATCAGTAAACCATTCTCTCCTCGGACTGATATGGTAAGAAGCTCCTGAATCAAGAATCCACGCATCAGATGCGCGTGCTGATTCTGATGTGACTAGAGCATAATCCTCATCTGAACCGCTACCCTTGGCCACCATGGCCTCTGCTCTGACTGGTGCCTCGCCTCGCTTCTTTCTGGGACAATCGAATTTCCAATGCCCCTTCTCTTTGCAGAAATTACAAATATCCCCAGGCTTCGGACCCTTCTTGTGTGAAGAATTACCTTTATTGTTCTTCTTCCCACTAGAACCCTTGTTACCACCACTACTGCTAGCAACCAAACCTGATGACTGGGTACCTGTCTCATTCCCACTCGCCTTTCGGCGCAATTCCCTCGTCTTGAGAGAAGTTTTCACTTCCTCTAGAGAGATACCATCCTTACGATTTATGCACGAATCGACATAATGTTCATAAGACATAGGTAAGGATACTAAAAGCTGCAAGGCTGCATCCTCATCGTCCACAACTACTCCTATATTATGTAGTTCAAGTAATGCAGAAGTAAATCTATCAAGATGATCATTAATGGGCGTACCTTCTGTCATACGACAATCATACAGCTTCTTCTTCAGGTATAACTTGTTGGTCAATGAACGTGTCATGTACATATCTTCCAACTTTAACCAAAGATCGCTTCCGGATTCTGTTCCTGCAACATTGGTTAGAATCTCATCATCCAACTGTCTGATGATCTTGGCGTGAGCCTTCTGATCTAACTTCTTCAATGCTGCTGCCTCCTTCGCGGCTGTCTGCTTGTCCTTCTCTGACTCTTCTGTGGTGATCGCCTTACCCTTGGGATCCTTGCGATCCCTGATTGCAATCTCCAACGGTTCCCATAAATCTTTGTCTACCAACAAAGCCTTCATCTTGATCTGCCAGAGAGAAAAACTATTCTTCCCATTGAACTTGTCGATCGAATCTGCTCCTTGACCCATCTTCTCGTTCTCTGCAGCGGAATCCCTGAATCTCTAACCACGAACCAAAGCTCTGGTGCCACTTGTTAGAGCAATTGAACTAGACTTGACGAGAAAATAGAGCAATCACAAGAACACCGATTTACGTGGTTCACCAACTTGGCTACGTCCACGGGGAGGGGAGAGAATATTATTATCACTGGAGAAACAATTACACAAGATCACACTAATCTACTTTGCACGAATTTTTGATCACAAAATTCCTGACTGTGCAAACCCTAGATCTAGAATTATTGATCTCTCTATTCTGTGTAAAAACTGAGCAAACTGACTAACTGCATTTAATTTAGGACGGAGGGAGTATATATACACGCATGTATATACACGATTCCTTAAGTTCTCAATACTAATTCTAACCAATTAAGGAAACTTAATTCCTTAATTCTAAGGATGCTTAACTCCTTTTGTTGACCACGTATTGTCTACCAATAGCCAAGAGTAACCAGAAATAATCCACTTGGCCCAAACGCTTGTTCTAAGGCCCAACTACTTCCTTGGCGTTATTCTTGATGGCTGCAGCTTAAAGTTTCTGTTTTTATGGCTCTAGCTTCAAGCCTTTGCCAAAAAACCTTTTTACTCCTTCTGCCTTCGAATTATGAACTTGTTAATTTAACCCATTAAATTAGGCGTCCCCAATTTCAAAGGCATTAAACTTAACAGTTACTATTGTGTAAAAAAATAACCCGATTAAGACATTTGGGTCAACCTACATCATAGCGACACCTCGCATGAGAACGGAATATCCCGAGTAAGAAATTTGGATCAACGTACATCACAGCAACACCTTGCATGAGCTTGGTAGAGAACACGTGGGAACATCACCTAGCATGAGATCGGTATAAAGAACAACCAACCAAGAGCTAAGAATAATAAGGTGACTAGGACCACTTGTCAGGCTAGGCCCAAGCTCAAATGGAGCAAGACGCATGGCCCACAATATACCAGGGTCTCCATGAAATAAGTTACACATAAAAAGGATTTTAAGCTGATTAAGAGACCCAAATTGGCAAGATTCGCTTTCTTAAAGGGATTCATCTACTTCCTATTGGAATAGAGAATTAACTGAAACTAGTGAGCAAAAGAGAAGAAAACAGCAAAAGAGGTCGAACAGACGTCAAACAGACGTCGCACAGCCGTGAAGGTCTGGTGCCTCTCCCGTGCAAAGCAAGAAGGCGCGGGAAGAGGGATCACAATATCTTGGGTTTTCTGAAAATTTGGGGTGCACGGCCGTGGAAGGCTAGGCACTCAGCCAAGCAACCCTTGGGCTATGTCAAAAGGTAGATTTTCTGTAATTTTATTTTGTCTAGAGTTTGGACTTATTATAGAGTTAGTATATAAGCAAAGTTCCACCCTAAACTTGTTGTAACGGTATATTAACATATCATAGCGCAAGATCCTGGCTTGGTAGTGGCCCAAGACGTAGTCAATCGAATTCAAGAACTGGGTAAATAATTTCTTGTGTTCTTTTATATTTTTCTTTGGTTTTATCGTTCTTATTTGCTTGTTGTGTGTGCCATTATTTCTTGCGATCTGTTTGTTTGGAGAGTCAATACCTTAACACTTCCCTATTTATTTGATGGATGTGTTTTCACCCATCAAAATCATATACTTCT
This sequence comes from Campanula takesimana, assembly GCA_026119855.1. Lineage (NCBI taxonomy): Eukaryota > Viridiplantae > Streptophyta > Magnoliopsida > Asterales > Campanulaceae > Campanula > Campanula takesimana. The sequence goes on along the minus strand of JAOWBW010000971.1, from coordinate 186,710 downwards.
ATGACTTATTAGATGCTTAACCTTGGGTGTTTTGATTGTTTTTGGAGTGTTTATGAGTATAGGGAAGGAGCGGAAGAATGTATGGATTCATTGGCGTTAAAATGCGAAAAGGAAGGATAAAGAAAGGAACAGAACATAAATATAAATGGATGTGACCTCTGATTAATCAATTCCATTGTATAGTACTCGAAAATATCTTTCCAACGATAGTTTACACGTCCAAATCGGAGTTCGTATGAAGAAGTTATGGCCTCCGGAAGATTGCGCGATAATCAGTGAAGTACCAAGCGTCCGCTTGCTCCAAACCAAGCGCCCATTTGCTGTCTGGGCAGAAAATACAGTAGCTTTTTAAAATAGTAGGCGCCCACTTGCCCTCTAGTAAGCGCCCACTTGCCCAGGGACCTTAGGGGAATTTTTTAGGGGCTTTTCTGGAATTTCTGGAGGACCTTTTGGAATTTTTGGAGGGCTTTTCTGGAAACTCAAAAATCCCAGGGCTCCTGGGGAAATTCCGGCCAACAACTTTATTTATCCTTTTTCAACAAGGAATCCTAGGTTTTTTTTTATATTTTTACACCTCCTTAACCCTAGTATAAATTTAACACTCCATCCACTTTATTTTATACATGTTTCATTCAAGATTCAAGGATTGTAATCAATGATTCATCATTTAATCCAGGTTTTAATGTTCTTTAATTTATTCTTTGTTCTTGATTTTATGAGTAGCTAAGTTCTTAGATTCATAGATTGGTAGTAACAAATACTAGATCTTTATGCAATAGATTTAATTCTTCCATTCGATTTAATTCTTGTTCATTAAAATATTCTTCGTGACTAATTCTTTAGTTTCAATTATATGTTAAGATATAAATTGGCTCTAAAATTATTGGGTATATATTACTACACTAGCGTGGGTGATTATACGTTGACCACTATTTTGATGATTAAATTCAATTGAGGCCCTAGTGAAAGTCAAAAGGATTTAGGTTCATATGTTCTTAAGTGCTTCATGAATTTCTTGCATATTGTATAGACCTAACAGAAAGTATAATATAAAGGAAATAATAGGATTGCAATCCGGCAACCGAACTGTCCCAATTCTTACTAAAGTGAACGAACCCAAGAAAGATATTGATCTTGTTATTATGAACGTCGCATAGAGTGAAAGTATTTGTGAACTCAATTCGTGAATCTATTCGTTAATCTTGCCTTTATTTATTTTCTTAGTTTAATTTTAATTATAGTTTTAGTAGTTATAAATAATCAAATCAAAAACATCTTTATTTACTTTTCTGTTTTTAAACATTCTTGTTTTCCAATCAAGTCTCTGTGGATTCGACCATTGCTTGTGCATACTACTACATCGGTAACTAGTACACTTGCTAGGTAATTTAATTAGAGGGAGATTTTCTCCATCAAGTTTTTGGCACCGTTGTCGGAGACTTGATTAGGTTAACAAGTTTGTATAGTTAGTGTAAATAAATTTTCTTTATTATTTTCGCTTTGGTGTAAATAGTAAAAAAAAATTGTGAGAGCTACTCTAAAGGGATGTATGGAATAAATACCAATGATGAATTTGGGAGACAAGAATTTAAACGACAAATAGACATCTTATCTAAGAATTTAGACATATGGATTGCAAAGTTAAATTTGGTACAAGAAATATGTGCTAATTGTGGTGTTTATTCTCATGCTACTAATTATTGTCCATCTATGACCTATTTTCCTGAGTATGTTCCACAAGTTTAAGAAAGGAGTTTCGCCCAACCATGGCAACAACAATATAACTATTTTCCTAACTCTTTTAATCAAGGATGGGGAAATCATTCAGACATGGTTTGGAGCAATGATGATATAGTTTATAATCCCACTTGTGCGACAAACTATGTGAATAATCCACCACCACCACCACAGTCGGACGAGCAACCTTCAACCCTGATTTGGTATTTAAATGATGAAGGGGAAGAGTGTGTCTATGAACCGGTTTTGAGCCATATTTTAAACCACCACAACAATATGAAAAGCAACCCGTGGAGTGTTTATGAGTATAGGGAATTTAATTAGAGGGAGATTTTCTCCATCATTATTCTGATCTCTTAATGCTTGGAGGACACTCCACCACACGGTATAAATAGAAGGCAAAACCTCACAATTCAGGTCTATTCATTTTTCAATTGCTTTCATGTAAGAGTTTTAACAATTTTATCTTTAGATATTGATTTTTGCGCCGAAGATTTTAGCCTGAAACCGTCCGACAAGTCTCGCATTTGTTCGTTGTTTTCAAATTACGTCAATCTTTATTAAATATTGGGTTGACCTCCTTGATCAAACACGAGTGAAACGGAGTAATGCTAAGACTTGTCTCTCAATTTTTATTTATCAACTCTCCTTGTATGTTCTTCTCAACAAAATATTATTCATATTGAATTACTAATATTCTGCACCTGCCAATACTTTGGCAGTATAGTAAAGTCAATTTTGAAAATGCATTTTAAAGTCATCACAAAACATTATGTGGAATGATATAAACCAATTTCCATATCCATGAACATCATTAAGGGTCTGCTCCTGACTTCTAAAGAAGGGAGAAAAGAAAGGAAAATGAAAGAAATCTAAAAAGAAAAATTCACTTTCGTGTGTGCTCCAGAGTTTTTTTTAAGAGGGAAGTGGAGAGAAAATAAAAGAAAATTTAGTAGATTTTCTCTCCTTTCAAATCTTCTCAAAAGTGGAAAGATTTAAGAGGAAGAAAATAAAAGATTGAAATACTTTTATAAAACCCAATTATACCCTCTCAATCACCTCATAGCCCAGGCAACCTCAAGGAATACTCCACTGCGCAAACTTCTTATGCGCAAATCTCTTCCAATTTCTCAATTCCTCTGCTCCAAATAAACAATTCCTTTTCAAAGCCATTTATATTCAAAATACTAAAATGAGGGAAGTGATACAGGGTAATTACTTGAAATTCTTGATTAAAAAATTAAAACCCCTAAAAAAGACGACAATGGGGATAGAGAAAGAGGAATCATAATGTTAACACTGAAGATTTATACAATGAGTATTGTATAATCTCTTCTTGTTCATATTATTTTGTATTTATTAGTGTAGACACCCCGCCTTGGACCGCTCACCCCGATTGCACATTTGATTTTGTGTTTCTCCATTTTTTATGTGTTTTTCGTTAGTTTCTGTTACTTCCGTTAAGTTCCTGACTGACTTCGTTAAGTTCAGGGACTAAACTGAATAACAGGGCTACCTTTCTATTCCATTCTATCAAAAAAGTCATCTCTGAGTCGCGCGCCTCTGACCATAGGAGCCAGACGCGCGCGCCTTCCGCCCCCAAGGTAGGAAGCGCGCGCCTCTGGGCGTCAGTTACAGATTTCTGTCTAAGAATCTCTCCCTTGTGTAAGGATCCTCCCCTCGGGGCGAAACGAGTTCGTTCGAGGAAGAAAAGCCAAACACGTGAACTAAACACATTTAACGGCGTCGCCACATTTGTTAACTTTTAACCCAACAAATGAAAATGGTTAGAGATTTAAGAGTTCGGAGGTCAGGTTACACTTTGGGAAGAACACTAGTTCACCCAAAGTGCCTCGGACAAAGCTGAGTCTCCCTTATATTTGTTAACGAAAAACTGCAGTTTTAACTGGTTATTGATTTTAACAGAGGAAAAAAGGTTTATTTGCATAAATGTTGACAAAATAATACAGAAAAGAAAAAAGGTCCCTCTGACCCAACTTAGCCGTACGGCTAGGAGGGGTCTTCCCGGGGATTTTACAGTTTGTCCAGAAACTGTCCAGTTTCAGCCAGAAACAGAGTATTCTGCTGAAACTGGACTGATCTGTTCTCTTTCAGTTTGAAAGTTAACCAACAAACCTTGATTAAAATCATTCCTATTCACATTAATCACCAAATTTCCCTCAAATACATGGATTTGAGTGTGATTAAGGCAATCATTGGAGAAAATTGAAAACGGGGATGAAAATGGCCTTTGAGCCAAGATAACCATTTTGATGAGTAAAGATGTAAAATTTATCATCAAAAATGGTATCCTTAACAATATTAAACCTTTAGGGACAACAAAATGATATAAAGATTGAATCTTTATGACCTAAATGTGGGATTTAAGGCTAAATCAAGGTTGGGATGATAAAGATTGGGACTTTATCATCCAACATGATTATCATGGCCAAATATGAACATTATTAGCATAAAGATACATGCTTTCACCATAGAAATGGATCATCAAGCTATTTAAAGACATTAAACTAACAAATCATGATCTCCCTTAGTTTTAACCCTTGATCACATACAAGAATGTGAGGGCACCTTGGATCATCTCATGATTTTGTTCCAAGATATGAATAACAAGAATAATAGGTGCTTGAAGGACAAGACTTGCAATATATGTAAATGCTTGATAAGGACAAGGCTTTAAAATGAAAATAAGCAAGTAATATGAACAAGAACAAAGAGTTTTGAGATGGAGAGAAGATGGGGAGAAGGAGGCTTCACCTATGATGGTTATGGCTTATCTTCCTCTCTTTTTTCACTCAAAGATTTAATGGTGTTTGTTTCAGATTGAAATTCTGCAGAGTTTCCCTCTGAATTTGTATTTTGTCCCCCCTGAAATGATCAGCAAGGGTCTCAATTTATAGGGACTGAGGGTGCCTAATTCCAGAGTAGTCCTGGAGTTTTCAGTTTATCCTTGTGAGGTCCCGGCCTATCAGTTTATCCCTGAATGATGCTAAGAATTCCTCTAAGTTGGTCGATTTCAGATTGGGGTACTTACACCTTGCTCATTTTTACATGATTTTGCTCGGGAAAGATTTCTTTGTGACTCTGTTTTGGCACCAAAAATATGTCTTTTTCAACTATAAAAGCCTCTCTTCTCCACCATTTCAAAGGACCGAAAATTCTCTTCTCTACAAAAACTATACACAAATACACTCAAGGCATTTCCAAAGGCAATTTCCCAAGAAATACTTGAAGTCATTTTGAAGCTTAGGTAAAAGACTACTCTTTTCTCTTTTGTCTACTTCATCCCTCCTCTTTCTCTTCTATTTTGATCAAACGTGCAATCACCCAAACCATTTTGGGACATGACACCAAAGACTACTTCACTTCATTGAAGTTAGTCAAGGAGTTATCTCCCTACATTCCAAAAACCATTTTTAACCCCTTTTTTTTATAGTCAAGAATAGGAAGAACATTATTTTACATTTGTAGACTTTGAACATGCAAGACCAACATTAGTTGGGCGAGATGGGTGTTTAAGTACTTCCCATCTCGTAACCTAACCACCGAACCTCATAACAAGAATCTCTGTTTTCGTAATCAAACTTAGGCTATACATTAGGTTTTTCTTATGTTCCTCTAAAACATAGGTGGCGACTCTACAATTAAAACACAATTAGACATCCTAGGACAACTCGCGCGCTCTATCCAAGCGCGTGGGCCCCTCCCGGGGTATCTACAGTGGCGACTCTGCTGGGTATGTTTGAGAGTAAACTTGCATTGCTGTTCAAAGTCTACATTTTTCTGGGCATTCTGGTTCCTGATGGGGGAAGTGTGCACCTCTTCCCTTCTTGGCCTAAGGCGCGCGCGGCCCACATCAAGTACCAGAGTCGCCCGCTTCTTAATGTTCTTCCTATTCTTCTTCTTTCTTCTACGCTAATCATTTCTGCAGGGGTCACAATGTATATTCAGGACCAGGGCAATCCCCTGAGTCCAAAGTCTGACGGGTTTGCCCAGAAGCGGGCGCCTCCCATAGATACTGCGCCATGCGCGCGCTTCCCGCAACATAGGCCAGAGGAGCGCGCTTCTGGGTGGTTTTCCAGAACAGGAACAGTTTCAGAACAGGGCAGAATGATTGAGGTGTGGGCACAGTTGCCTGCATCAAGGCCTAATTTGGACCTTTGGACTGTTATACTTTCGTGTTTTGTTTTATCGTTCACAAGGGTGATTCGAGAGTTGTAATTTATGTGCTTATTTGCTTTTCTTTAAAAAAAAAGTAGAAAAAAAAATGTTTTGTCACATGTTGGACCTCACACTACATGCACAAATTCTTATAAATTGCTCACTATCGAGTCGCACAAATTCATAACCCCAAACCCGTCGAGGCCCGTCCTAGAGAGTTTCAAGCTTCACCCGACCTTGACTCTCTCGAAGCGGTAAACCTTAGCCCGTGGCGTAGTTCGTGACTACATGCCGGGGGTGACCTTAAGCCTCTCATTAGCCGAGCACAAGCCAACACAATTCTAGTTAGGGTCTAACACTCTGTGACTAAGTCGGTTTTCATGTGCCGAGATTTCCCTAAACTAATGTCTTCAAAACATACATGCTAAGTGGTTATCATGGACGAAATAAAAATCCATCCCCAAGTGGTTATTATGGATGAAAATAAAAATCCGTCCCCGCATGTATGCTTTACTACATTAATTTAGTTTAATCCTGACATGTGTAGGATTCACAAGAGTGGTGGAATCCGATGAGTATATGGGACCGCGAGAAGGTCTATATACTAGTGTGACGATTCCATTATTTTCTTAGAAACTCAAAATGGACTCCGTCCCTCTGACTTATAAAAAAAAAGTCTTTTCTCAATGTGGTTTTGAGTCGTGTGCCCATTGTGTGTTCTAAGCCTCTTCACGGACCGAAAGAGTTACTCAAGACTGACAAGGGCCTCTTCTGCAATATAGGTTCAATTGGTACTTACCGCATCTATCGGGATTCAGCGAACCGGTTAGTCCGTGAATTGATCACACCAGCAACTCTGACAGCATCAATGGCCGGCGGCTCCAACACCGACAACACCATGTCCCTTGAGCAACTTTCAGCTATGGTCACACTTCTCCAATAGCAAGTCTCCACTCTCAATAAAGAGGCCCAAAATAAAGATGACCTTTGGCAATCCCATCTTGACAACCAAAGGGAGGCTCACGAGGCCGAGATGGAACAAATGAAAACCAAGCTCACCAAGCTTTCAAGTGGTAAAGGCAAGGAAGACAATGAAGAGTCCGAGTGGACCAAGGGTTTATTCGAGAGCCCTTATGTTAGTGCTCGCACCAAGAAAATGGGGGAGGCAAGAACCGACAATAAAGATAACAAGATGGTTGATTCAATCATGGCTTACATAGATCAACGTTTCAATGGTCTCAACATGGGGAAAGGCTCCGACACAAGCCTTTATCAGTCATCCATTCTCATGAGCACCATGGCTGCTCTCCCTGACAAGTTCAAGATGCCTGACATCAGCAAGTTCAAGGGAAACTCTTGTCCCATGGCTCACATCGAGACTTACATATGGGCTATGGTTCCAAAGAAGGTCTCTCCGAAAGTTATGGCACAATGCTTCTCTCTCACTCTCGAGGGGGCGGCAAAAGATTGGTATGCAACATTCCCGCTCACCATCCGTCTTGATTGGGACGCCGCCATGCTTTCCTTCAAGAGTCAATACCAAGGCAACACCACTCATCACCCAACCAAGAAAGAGCTCGAGAACACCACTCAAAGGGACAATGGGTCCTTTATTGATTTTACAAGGAGGTGGAATGACAAGCTTGCTGAAATGGTCGAGAGGCCTAACACCAAGGAGAAAATGGACATCTTTCTTGAGTGTCTAAAGATTGATCTCCACACCCACCTAAATAGGGATTGCTATGCATATTTCTCTCAAATGTATGAGGCGGGGGTCCGAATGGATGATTTTCTCAAGGAGATCAAGAAAAGTGCTCCTAGCTTCCGATACAAGGCTGCCTCTAACTCAACAAAAGAGGCTTCGGTCAATGCCGTTACAACTGACAAGGGGAATTACAAAAGGGTTCCTCCAACTCAAGGCAAGAGATATCAAAATGACCGTGTCTACACCCCTCTCCAAGGCATGAGTCAAAATGAGGCCTTCGAAGTTCTCAAAGCAAAGGGGCAAATCACACCTATACAAGGGTACCAACTCAAGTCGATCAATGCCAACCATGCTCATCACAAATATTGTGGCTACCACCAATATAGTGGCCATCTCACTGAGGAATGCTTTGTCCTCCGCAACGTCATCCAAGATCTCATAGACAAGAAGGAATTCCTAGTCCCTAATGAGGGAGATGTCAATGTAATAGAGATAGGAGAATTTGAGGAGACTACTCATTCAATCCCAATTGTGAATGAGGACTCCAATGTGATGAATAAATTTGAAAATTCTTGTTACGTTGTGACTTATGATGATGTAATGAGGGAAGTACTAGAGAATAGGAAAAAGAGGCAAGATGGGAACGTCAACATACTAACTCGATCCGGACGAGTCATAGCGAGCAACCCCACTACTTCTGCACCAAGCACCTCTTTTCAAAGACCGTGAACTCGCGACACTCCCGAAGACCCTTTACTGGTTCAACTCAAGAAAACTCAAGACAACATCTCCATTTGGGACCTCATTGCATCCTCAAAGAAGCACCGAGATCTTGTCATCGGCAATCCCGATGACACATCAGTCTCCCCTGATACAACTCCTGAGGACCTTACTGCAATGATAGGTCACATTCATTTTGGCAATGTCATCACTTTTGCCGATATGGACCTTCCACTGTTTGGGCCCGATCACAATGAGGCCATCTATCTCAAAGCGAGAGCAAGGGGGAGACCTATTTCAAGAGTCTTGGTTGACGGTGGTTCTGCACTCAACCTAATGCCCGGCCGAATCATGGGCATACTGGGGCTTAAGAATTCAGATTTAAAGCCTTCTACTCAAGTGATCCGAGGTTACAACAGCACTGCCCGCACAGTCATAGGTATGGTGGAAATAGACATTGAGTTTGGGAGCATGGTTATGTCCGTCCCATTTCAAGTGCTCGATGTACCCTCCTCGTTTAATTTGCTCTTGGGCCGGCCATGGATACACAGTTCCAACGCCGTTCCTTCGACTCTCCATCAATGTGTCAAGTTCCGAAATGGAGACGAAATAGTGACCATCATGGCAGTAAATGTCACTATCCATAGAAAAGGGGAACCCGTTCATCAAGTACAGCATGGGTTAGCCGACTCTACTCTCTCCGGCGTCTCAATCAACGCCATCGACAAAGAAAGGGGGAATGGATCATGGACCCTCGGCAATCGCAAAGTCCTCTGCATGATGAGGAATATGAATTACTTCCCTGGTCGATTTCAGATTGGGGTACTTACAGAGCCCCTCGGCAATGTCGCTTTAGGAAAGCGGGGTTATCGATAAAAATAAACATCCCAATCTGACGGGAAGACAGCTTTGACCGATTTGGTTTCATGGATGGACCTAGTGGTATAGGATTCCTACGTATCCCTATGTAAGGGAATCAAGCCGGTCGTAGTTCTGGAGCGAGAGATTTTAAGGCTACTCAAACCTAAAAGTGACCATTAAGGTCGGGTGAGGAACTTGGCGTCTCAAACCTAAGGGCTAGGTGGATATCTGTCATCCTTTCCTAGGGGAATGGGCATGACTCTTGGTGAGTCAGAGGCGGGACATGGTCAACTTGTCTCTATGGGAGAGGGTTGACTTAGGAGGCAAAAGCGTGACTCTCGGGGTCAGAGGCGAGACATGGTCAACTTGGCTCTATGGGAGAGGGTTGACTTAGAAGGCAAAGGCGTGACTCTCGGGGGCAGAGGCGTGACTAGGTCAACTTGGCTCTATGGGAGAGGGTTGACTTACAAGGCAAAGGCGTGACTCTCGGGGTCAGAGGCGAGACTAGGTCAACTTGGCTCTATGGGAGAGGGTTGACTTACAAGGCAAAGGCGTGACTCTCGGGGTTAGAGGCGGGACATGGTCAACTTGGCTCTATGGGAGAGGGTTGACTTAGAAGGCAAAGTCGTGACTCTCGGAGGTGGGACATGCTCAACTTGGCTCTATGGAGAGGGTCGACTTACACGGAACAAGGAAGCGTGACTCTCAGGGTCAGAGGTGAACATGGTCAACTTGGCTATATGGGAGAGGGTTGAATTACAAGGAAGCATGACTCTCGGAGTCAGAGGCGGGACATGGTCAACTTGGCTCTATGGAGAGGGTCGACTTACACGGAATAAGGAAGCGTGACTCTCGAGGTCAGAGGCGGAACATGGTCAACTTGGCTCTATGGGAGAGGGTTGACTTACAAGGAAGCATGACTCTCGGGTTCAGAGGCGGGACATGGTCAACTTGGCTCTTTGGAGAGGGTTGACTTACCGGGACAAAGAAACGTGACTCTTGGGGTCAGAGGTGGAACATGGTCAACTTGGCTCTATGAGTTGACTTACAAGGACATGGTCAACTTGGCTCTATTGGAGAGGGTTGACTTACACGGAACATGGTCAACTTGGCTCTATGGAGAGGGTTGACTTACAAGGAACATGGTCAACTTGGCTCTATGGAGAGGGTTGACTTACAAGGATGGCCTTATGTCATATTGGACTGCCGGGGATAAGGACCTCATCCTATAATGACTATTCTAAGTCAAGGTTTGGTCAACTCCATCTTTGGGGAGTTTGACGGGAAAACTGGTCTTACGTCTGACTAAGGACGGCCGGGGACAAGGGCCTCAACCTATAATGGCTATTCTGAGTCAAGGCTTGGTCAACTCCATCTTTGGGGAGTTTGATGGGAAAACTGGTCTTATGTCCGACTAAGGACTGCCGGGACAAGGGTTTCAACCTATAATGACTATTCTGAGTCAAGGTTTGACTGGGGTCGACTCTACCTTTGGGGAGTTTGATGGGAAAACTGGTCTTACATCCCGCTAGGGACGGCCGGGGACAAAGGTTTAAACCTATAATGACTATTCTGAGTCAAGGCTTGGTCAACTCCATCTTTGGGGAGTTTGACGGGAAAACTGGTCTTACGTCCGACTAAGGACTGCCGGGGACAAAGGCTTGAACCTATAATGATTATTCTAAGTCAAGGCTTGGTTAACTCTATCTTTGGGGAGTTTGACGGGAAAACTGGTCTTACGTCCGACTAAGGACTGCCGGGGACAAGGACCTCAACCTATAATGACTATTCTAAGTCAAGGCTTGGTCAACTCCATCTTTGGGGAGTTTGAAGCACTTTCCTGATACCGGGGAGAGCCTAAGGGCAACCTTTAAGTCACATTGTGGACGGAAAAGTCCAAGACTTTTGGGAAAATCATGTTGAGAGGAGATCAAAAGCATTTTGCTTGAAACATTGTTTTTTTGACAAATGACGCCAAATGGGCAAATTTGGAAATGCTTACTTTTAAAGGAAAATCTTTTAACGAAGCATGTTAGTCAAATTCTTGATTTTAACTTAACCGTGAGGTTTGTTATGCATAAAGTCCTTTGGAGCTTTGTCCATTTCTTAGGAGTGATTGGGAATAGAGAACCCTTTTTCCGTTGATGTTGGGGTAGCCCCATGTCCTTGTTGTCATTGATGTCGGGGTAGCCCCATGTCTTTGTCGTCGTTGATGTCGGGTAGCCCCATGTCCTTTGTCATTGTCGGGGTAACACCATGTCTTTGTCGGTGTCGGGGTAGCCCCATGTCTTTGTCGTCATTGATGTCGGGTATCCCCATGTCCTTTGTTGTTGTCGGGGTAACCCCATGTCTTTGTCGGTGTCGGGGTAGCCCCATGTCTTTGTCGTCATTGATGTCAGGTAGCCCCATGTCCTTTGTCGTTGTTGATGTCGGGTAGCCCCATGTCCTTTGTCGTTGTCGGGGTAACCCCATGTCTTTGTTGTCGTCGATGTCGGGGTAGCCCCATGTCCTTGTTGTCGTTGATGTTGGGTAGCCCCATGTCCTTTGAAGTGAGGTTAGGAACCCATCCCTTTTTTATGACGTACCCTTTCTTTTACCTAGGCCGCCCTTTCGGGTTTTCAACCTAGCGGGCATCTCTTTTACGTCTTTTATGGCACACCCTGTTTTTTGCCTAGGCCGCCCTTTGCGGGTTTTTGACCTAGCGGGCTACTTTTTTGGTGCCTTTCTTTTTTTTTCTTTTTTTATGAGTGATCCAGACGACTCGATAAAACGGGGACTTAAGGTATTTTTCTTAGAGGAAACATGCAAGGGCATTTTATTTGGGAGAGAGTCCCTTTATGTTGGTGGGCTCTTTGAGCAATGTATCATGAAACGGAAGGAAGCCCTTGCTTGACAGAATACAAGTGTTTAGCTCTTTCCTAAGATGTAGAGAAGAAGACTTATCGAGACATTTGAAATTTGCCTTAGTTAAGATTATCAAATGATTGCTTGAATAGACCTTGTTTGTTATTAAGTCAAGAGTATAACAATCAATTAGCCTTAACATGCATAAATGTTGTGATCAATTGAGATTAAGATTCGATCAATGGCAAGATCGGAAAAAGAAGGTGTGTCTGGGAAATCGGTCATTGACGGGACCGAGGGACGAGAACTTGGTCATTTTGAGAGGACCACGGTTTAATGGTTTTGTTTCATGCTATGACCGGACCCAAAGGTTGCCTACGTTCCCCTCAGTTTGAGGAGCTCAGGTCGCCGTAGTTCGGCCGTGGATCGTCTTTTGTTGAAGTCAGTGTCCTTTTGAAGGATGTTGTTGCTTTGCTGATGTAGATCGCTTCGCTTTGCGGTGAACTCCTCGGGATGTTCTTTGAGGTGGACTTTTGCAGTGAACTTGGTGAGCTTTTGAGGCAGACTTCCTCTTCGCATGTATTCATTTCCTTTCCTTCTTTCCATTATTCATTTCTTTTCTCTCTTATCATCTTTCTTTTTTTTTTTTTTTGAGAGAGAGGGGAAACATTAGCCCCAACTTGCTATCTTGGACATTGGCTCATCTGTAGCCCCTTGATGGAATGTCTGTCACTTCTCGCTTTGACTTTGAAGCTCTGGGAAGTCCTTTGCTTGGTTGCGCACGTGTGATCACGGTCGAATCTTGTTGGTCGAGCAACAACATCCTTGCCTTTTCATTGTCTCGGGATGCCTTTGATGTGCATCCAGAATTTGTATCGAAAAGGTGTATCGGGTTGTGTATCAGGGAATGTGTATCGGGGATGTGTATTGGGGAAGGCTTGCCATTAACGGTTTCTTCATGCCAATTGATCACAACATTTATTCACATCAAGATTAATTGTTTGCGTTTAGCATTTTTCATTTGTGTTAGGTCCATTCGTCCTTAATGAGTCGTCATTGACTAGTATGCTTAGAAGTCAATTAATCATTTTAGGGACGTAGCAATCAGTTGATAATAACAAGTAAGGCAATTTCAAGAGTAAATGTATATTGCAAATAATGTCTCAAGTCTAGAGAAAAGAGAAGGAAAATAACTCTTTTATTTAGATAACTTTATACATACATGTCCAAGTATGGACCTTTGTAAAAATAAAAAGACATAATCCGGACGGACTTCGGTGAAAGTCTAGATCCTACGATGCTGGAAGACTCATTTTTTTTTTAGGGATGGGCTCCCATGAAGCACGATGATCCATTTTCTTCCTCAATTGTTGGAGGGGTTGTCGGCGGCATATTCCATGTCTTCCACGGGGAACTCGGGTTCCATGTCGTTGGGAAAGATGTCGCGGGGTCTCCATTTGGCTTGGCATTGCAATTACCGGATTCATCTACTACTCATGAGTTGGGAGTTTTCTCTGGCCATCTCCTTTTGGTGATTTCCTTTCAAGGCGTGCAACCTTTGTGCATGACACTCGACGAGGGTACAAACCTTCATTTGATGTAGCCGCTTGGGCTTCCGAAGCACGGGCTTCTCCTTGTTGTTCACATGGATGGTTGTCTCGGACGCCAATTCAGATGTGGGCTCCTTGGTCGATGTTTCCATGGACAAGGCCGCAAAGGACTTTAGCATATTAAACCTCAAGGTGAAATTATAACCGGGATTTGAGAAGAATGCTTCATTATCAGATTAGCCTTTTAGAAAGAAAAAAAACTTGATTTTTAATTTTAAGAAAACTTGATCTCCATTTTATTTTATTTTCATTTGAGTAAAGGACTCACACATTTTTTCGTTTTCTCTTTTTTTTTTTTTTGTAAATAAGGATTGACCGGGCCGAAGTTGCCTACGTTCCCCTCGCCACGAGGGAGGGGGTCCCATGCGATGAGAGGCTCAGGTCACCGTAGTTCGAACGGGTTTAGCATTCTAAGACAAACATGACCTCAGTTGACTCACTCCAAACGGACTTTTGGGAAGGGGTGAGTGATTGACTCACTTTCCAAACGGACTTTCTTAGGACGACGGGAAATGGCCTTGAGGGTCCTAACATAAAGGTTATGGGACAAGAAGCCTCCTTGGCTCGCCGGAACATAGTTGGGATGACATGGGACAAGGCATTACTGGTTTCAGACTAAATGGTACTCACACTGGTCCAAGTCATAAGGGCGATTAGGACAATTGAAATGGTCACCACACGGCGGTGCAAATCGAGGAGGTCAATGCTTGACCAAGGTGTATCACCATGTGGTGCCATGACGCCTAGACTCAAAGGGGGAATGGTCACGTGACGACGCTAATCAGACCGAGATGCCACGAGGGGCTCAAAATTGGTCATCACATGACAGCTACAGGAAGGGGAAAAAGAGTCACCCTAAGTACTTTTATTTCCTTTCTTACATATTTTTTTTTTTTTAAAAACTTAATTTTAATGGACACTTTGGAGGATAACGGGGATCCATCCAAGGACTTGACTGACTTCTTGGAGGATAACAGGGATCCATCCAAGGACTCGACTGACTTCTTGGAGGATAACGGGGATCCGTCCAAGGATTGACTGACTTCTTGGAGGATAACAGGGATCCGTCCAAGGACTCGACTGGAATCTTAATGGGGACCTAGGGGACTATTCCTAGGGATTTAATGGGAATCATAATGGGGACCTAGGGGACAACGCCTAGGATTTCAACGGGGATCATAACGGGGACCTAGGGGACAACGCCTAGGGATTTAACGGGAATCTCAACGGGGACCTATGGGACAACGCCTAGGGTTTCAACGGGAACCATAACGGGGACCTAGGGGACAACGCCTAGGGTTTCAACGGGAATCATAACGGGGACCTAGGGGACAATGCCTAGGGTTTCTAACGAGAATCTTAACGGGGACCTAGGGGACAACGCCTAAGGTTTCAACAGGGACCTAGGGGACAACGCCTAGGGTTTCTAACGGGAATCTCACCGGGGACCTAGGGGACAACGCCTAAGGTTTCAATGGGAATCATAACGGGGACCTAGGGGACAACGCCTAGGGTTTCTAACGGGAATCTTAACGGGGACCTAGGGGACAACGCCTAAGGATTTAACAGAGATCTTGGAGGATAACGGAGATCCATCCAAAGATTGACGGGTGTCTCGGAGATCTTCCAAAGACTTAACGGGTTCCTAGGAGACTATGCCTAAGGATTTAACAGAGATCTTGGAGGATAACGGGGATCCATCCAAAGATTGACGGGTGTCTCGGAGATCTTCCAAAGACTTAACGGGTTCCTAGGGGACTATGCCTATGGATTTAACGGAAATCTTGGAGGATAACGGGGATCCATCCAAAAATTGACAGGTGTCTCGGAGATCTTTCAAAGACTTAACGAGTTCCTAGGGGACTATGCCTAAAGATTTAACGGAGATCTTGGAGGATAACGGGGATCCATCCAAAGATTGACGGGACGACGCTTGTTAACGCAAAAAAACAATGTGTCAAAGACAAGAAGCAAAACGGAGAAATTCATGCAAGGTGCAATTAATTATCCGTTCAAGATTACTTAAAACGCATTTTTATTCCTAAATGGTTGGAAAAGATTTCTCTTCTTTTTCGCAACTACTCTAAACACTGGATCAGTGGAGGCCATCACTACGCCTATAGACCCCTCATTTTTCACCTGTATTGCACGCTCCCAAGGACGGACTATCCCGGGCGAGGGTCCTATAGGGCACGTGGCTTCCACCAACCGAAAGAACCAAACCTAAGGTCTAGTGTGTCACAAAGTTCCAATGCATAGGCCATTCTCATCATAATGAAGCCCCGGTTAAGATTGTCTTAACGCTTCAACAAAATTCCAGCATGACCTCATTTTAATGAGGGATCTCGGACCTTAACCTCGGGCTTAAGGATGATTAGGATGGGTTAAGCATTAGGGTTTAATGACACGGCATCATCCCATCCTTAATACATGAATTTGGTTAATTATGGTTGGAATTAACGCATAAGTCAAGGACCGGGTCAAAGATGACCTTGGTCACACTTGCTTTCACAAGGAGTCTTGACTCGGGCGTTAACTTGGCCATAATTAACTTTGGACACATATTAGGGACGTGATGACGTGAGCTAAACCAAAAACCAACCATGGTCACGGTATTTGTGTGTCACGGACAAAGTGTGGTTGACTCGGATCGGAGGGGGAGGTGGAATGGACCCGTGCGCGCGAGAAGGGCACAAGAGCACCAATCAAGCTGCATCGTGGCATCCATCCCGGGTTTAAAGGGTTTTTGGAACGTGCACAAGGTCAAGTGCGCGTTGTGTGAAGCCTTCTATGTTCCCTTTTGAGTCAAAATAGGAATTTTCGGTACATTTTAATGCATGAGCAATGTATGAACAATTGTATGGACAAGTATGATGAACAAGTAAGATGGACAAGTATTTCGCACAAGCAAGTAAACAAACATATTAACAAGCAAGAATCAAAATTTGTACATGAAAAGGTTGTGCACAACCAAAGGTTTTTGAAACCAAATTTTTGCAAGAAGAACAACCTTTTGAAAGTCATTTGTAAAAAAAGATTGTGCACAAACAAGAAGAATTTGAAGACCAAATTTTTTATGAAAAGGGTTATGCACAATAAGGCTTTGAAAACCCAATTTTATGTCCAAAAATTTGTGCATAACCAAGCTTTTAAAAATCCATTTTTGTCTAAGAAAAAGAAGGTAGAATTGCAAAAGTAGAGGCTGTAAGTTGGAACCTGGACAAGAAGAAGCAAGGGGACCATCAGAATGTTTCTGCCCTGCACAAAATTGTTAATTTGAAACATTCTGTGGGCCCGGCCAAACTAGCCGTACGGCTCGAGAAGGAGATCCATTTTTTTTTGCAAATTTTCAGCTTCTGATCATCAAGCCCCAGTTCAATGTTTTTCCAGAACAGTTTCATTCCTTTAAGTCAAAACAGAAACATAACACACACAAAATATGCACAAAGTCAACAAAACGGGGACGGGAGTTTGAACCACACAAAAGTGCCTTCAAAGCTTCTAAAAAGAAGTTTGCAAGCACTTTATTCCCCAGCGGAGTCTCCACTGTAAGGATCCTCCCCTCGGGGCGAAACGAGTTCGTTCGAGGAAGAAAAGCCAAACACGTGAACTAAACACATTTAACGGAGTCGCCACATTTGTTAACTTTTAACCCAACAAATGAAAATGGTTAGAGATTTAAGAGTTCGGAGGTCAGGTTACACTTTGGAAAGAACACTAGTTCACCCAAAGTGCCTCGGACAAAGCCGAGTCTCCCTTATATTTGTTAACGAAAAAAGTGCATGTGTGTGTGTGTGTGTTTTTAACGAAAAACTGCAGTTTTAACTGATTATTGATTTTAACAGAAGAAAAAGGGTTTATTTTCATAAATATTGACAAAACAAGACAGAAAAGAAAAAAGGTCCCTCTGACCCAACTTAGCCGTACGGCTAGGAGGGGTCTTCCCAGGGATTTTACAGTTTGTCCAGAAACAGAGTATTCTGCTGAAACTGGACTGATCTGTTCTCTTTCAGTTTGAATGTTAACCAACAAACCTTGATTAAAATCATTCCTATGCACATTAATCACCAAATGGCCCTCAAATACATGGATTTGAGTGTGATTAAGGCAATCATTGGAGAAAATTGAAAAAGGGGATGAAAATGGCCTTTGAGCCAAGATAACCATTTTGATGAGTAAAGATGTAAACTTTATCATCAAAAATGGTATCCTTAACAAGATTAAACCTTTAGGGACAACAAAATGATATAAAGATTGAATCTTTATGACCCAAATGTGGGATTTAAGGCTAAATCAAGGTTGGGATGATAAAGATTGGGACTTTATCATCCAACATGATCATCATGGCCAAACATGAACATTATTAGCATAAAGATACATGCTTTCACCATAGAAATGGATCATCAAGCTATTTAAAGACATTAAACTAACAAATCATGATCTCCCTTAGGTTTTAACCCTTGATCACATACAAGAATGTGAGGGCACTTTGGATCATCTCATGATTTGGTTCCAAGATATGAATAATAAGAATAATAGGTGCTTGAAGGAAAAGACTTGCAATATATGTAAATGCTTGATAAGGACAAGGCTTTAAAATGCAAATAAGCAAGTAATATGAACAAGAACAAAGAGTTTTGAGATGGAGAGAAGATGGGGAGAAGGAGGCTTCACCTATGATGGTTATGGCCTATCTTCCTCTCTTTTTTCACTCAAAGATTTAATGGTGTTTGTTTCAGATTGAAATTCTGCAGAGTTTCCCTTTGAATTTGTATTTTCTCCCCCCTGAAATGATCAGCAAGGGTCTCAATTTATAGGGACTGAGGGTGCCGAAACCAGCCGTACGGCTAGGTCCCTCCCGCGTCCAAACCATCTGTACGGCTCAGCATGACGAGCTTCTGGATTTTTCCAAATTTAATTCCAGAGTAGTCCTGGAGTTTTCAGTTTATCCTAGTGAGGTCCCAGCCTATCACTTTATCCTTGAATGATGCTAAGAGTTCCTCTAAGTTGGTTGATTTCAGATTGGGGTACTTACACCTTGCTCATTTTTATATGATTTTGCCCGGGAAAGATTTCTTTGTGACTCTGTTTTGGCAACAAAAACATGTCTTTTTCAACTATAAAAGCCTCTCTTCTCCACCATTTCAAAGGACCGAAAATTCTCTTCTCTACAAAAACTATACACAAATACACTCAAGGCATTTCCAAAGGCAATTTCCCAAGAAATACTTGAAGTCATTTTGAAGCTTAGGTAAAAGACTACTCTTTTCTCTTTTCTCTACTTCATCCCTCCTCTTTATCTTCTATTTTGATCAAACGTGCAATCACCCAAACCATTTTGGGACATGACACCAAAGACTACTTCACTTCATTGAAGTTAGTCAAGGAGTTATCTTCCTACATTCCAAAAATCCTTTTTTTAACCCCTTTTTATTATAGTCAAGAATAGGAAGAACATTATTTTACATTTGTAGACTTTGAACACGCAAGACCAATATTAGTTGGGCGAGATGGGTGTTTAAGTACTTCCCATCTCGTAACCTAACCCCGAACCTCATAACAAGATTCTCTGTTTTCGTAATCAAATTTAGGCTATACATTAGGTTTTTTGTAATCAAGGAAATCATTGACATTCCTCCTCCAAAGACGCAGAAAGAAATCAAAGGTTTTATGGGCAGACTTCAGTACATCAGTCGGTTTGTGCACCAGCTTACTTCCATGTGTGAGCCAATCTTCAAGCTACTCAAGAAGAATGTGGCTCTAGAATGGACCGACGCTTGCCAAGAAGCTTTCGACCAAGTGAAGCATTAATTGACATGCCCTCCAGTCTTGGTTCCACCTCACAAGGAGAAGCCTCTCTTGCTCTACCTCACAGTGAATGATGAAGCCCTAGGGGCTATGCTAGCACAAGAGCAACGAGACTCCACAAAGGAGAATTCCATTTATTTTGTCAGTCGTCGATTTCAAGGAGGCGAGAAGAACTACTCCGTATTGGAGAAGTCATGTGCAGCACTGGTTTGGGTCACTCAAAAGGTCAAACATTACATGGAAGCCTTTCCAATCAAGCTAGTAGCAAAAGTGGACCCGCTCCGCTACATCTTCGAGAATCCTTTCATGTCGACAAGGATAGCTAAGTGGTACTTCATGCTCGCCGGCTATGATATCACTTACGTCACACTCAAATCCATCAGGGGGAAAGTGTTCAGTGATCAACTTGCTGAATTTCCGTGTGACGAAGTGAAGGGGGAGGACTTACAGTTTCCCGACGAGCACTTGGTTTGCACTACAACCGAGGAAAATAAGTGGAAACTTTTTTTCGATGGCGCAGCCAATAAGCACGATTATGGGATAGGAATTTTGCTTGTCGATCCAAAGGACGTCTACACTCCAATCGCAATTCGTCTTGAATTCGAAGCTACCAACAGCATTGCCAAATATGAGGCATGTATAGCGGGGCTAGAAGCAGCGCTAGAAAGAAATGTCACAGAGCTAGAAGTATTTGGTGACTCCCAGCTCCTTATCAATTAGACATCGGGTAAATGGTGAATCCAAGACCCGACCCTCCAACAGTATGGTCAATACCTCGAGGAGTTAGCCAAACAGTTCCAAAGTATCACGTTCAATTATCTGCCAAGGGACAAGAACCGCTTTGCCGATGCTTTAGCCATCATAGCCTCATTGGTTGAAATACCCAAAGGAAAAATGGTGAAACCCTTCAAAATTTCAAGAAGGACCAGTCTGGCATACTGCATGAACATTGAGATCAATGAAGTCCAAGACAACCCCCCGTGGTACACAGACATCATGAACTTTCTCAACAACGGCACTTTCCCTGAGAACAGCAATAGGAAATCTCCAATAGCATTACAAAAGCTAGCCGCTAGATATGTGTTGATTGGGAACCGAGTCTACAAGATACATCATCAAGGGATCAATCTCTTATGTACAAATGAGATCGAAGCTCAAGAAATCATGCACAAAGTCCACGATGGTGAGTGTGGGCCCCACATGAATGTGATTATGTTAGCCAAGAATATACTCCGTATTGGTTACTATTGGACTACTATGGAAAGCGACTGCATCGAGAAAGTCAAGAAATGTGCCAAAGTGCCAGTTCCATGCTAATCTGCAACACGCTCCACCTTCACAATTGTACAACATGACCACACCATGGCCGTTCTCTTGTTGGGTCATAGATATCATCGGTAAAGTCCATCCTACGGGAAGCAACGGACAGTCATTCATTCTAGTGGCCGTGGATTACTTCACGAAGTGGGTCGAGGCACAAGCTTACCGAGTTCTTAATGCCAAGAAAGTGGCCGAGTTCATGAAGAACAACATCATGTGCCGCTATGGTATTCCTCATGAGATCATCTCCGACAATGGTTCTCACTTTGAGAAAGAAATGGATGCACTTTTGGTTAACTACAAGATTTCAAAGCACAAGTCATCCCCGTACCGCCCCCAAGCCAATGGAGCGGTCGAAGCAGCAAATAAGACAATCGAGATCATCATACGAAAAATGGCTTCAACAGGAAGAGATTGGCCCGAGAAGTTACCATTAGCATTGTGGGGCTACCGCACGTCAATACAGTCAGCAACGGGAGAAACTCCGTACTCATTGGTTTATGGTTCTGAAGCCATACTCCCAGTCGAACTCGAGGTTCCTTCTCTACGGGTCTTACTCAAGAACCAAGTCAACGAGGTTGATTGGATGCAAAATCGATACGAGAAATTATCCCTACTCGACGAAAAGAGGTTAAGAGCATTTGAGCGCACGAGGGCTTATCAGCAAAGAATGACAAGGGATTTCAACAAGAAGGTGAAGCCTCGAAACATCAAAGTGTGAGACTTGGTCCTAAGATAACATCCTCCCAATGCCATGAATCCCCTTGGGAAATGGGGACCCCGATGGATCGGTCCTTACGTGGTCAAGAAGATATCAAGCGGCGGTGCAGTCCGACTCGTAGACTTGGATGGTGATCAATTGCCAAAGGAGGTCAACCTCGACAAGCTCAAGAAGTTCTACGCTTAACAAATGAAGACCATAAAAAAAACGCTCGCTAGGTTGAAAACCCGCAAGGGCGGCCTAGGCAAAAATTAGAGCAAGTGCAAAAAAGAAGCCCGCTAGATTGAAAACCCGAAAGGGCGGTCTAGGAAAAAAACAGGGTGCACACAAAAAAAAAGTGGTCTTCATTTGTTTGAACTACGGAGACTTGAGCCTCTCTACGAGAGGAACGTAGGCAACCTTCGGGTGCGGTCTAAAACATAATTTTTTACCCAATCATGTCATAACAAAGTGCAATTTTTATTCATCTCTCAAATCATTTTGATCATTACAACGGATATTGTTGAGAAATAAAAGACAATAAAACATTAAATCCTAACAAGTGGTCTATTTAATTGCAATCTTGGGGTACAAAGAAATTTCTAATCTTTCTTCGGTTTGGGAACCCATTGCTTCTTGCTACGGCCCTTGACCTTCTTAGGTGGAGCCGGAGCATTCTCGGAACCGCCAAGACGAGAGAAGACGCTAGGACGGGATGGAGCTTCATCAACAACCTTCCCTTTGCCTTTTTCAAAAGAGGCCTTGACCGGAGCCTTGTATGGGCTCTTCCACACATAAGGAGAATTACCCTTACCTTTCCCTTTCTTCTTCTTAGGGAAATAATGTGGCCTAGGGGCTTCAACATGAACCATTGGCTTCGAAGGTTCCACAACAACCTCATTGGGCTTCCCAAACGATCAAAGACACTTGGGCATGCCTTCACAATGGGGACGGGTATTGACTTTTCACCCTCCGGACGGACACTTTTACCTCAAAAGAGAAGGTCATGGGGGCCATTCTTGACAAGAATTTTGGGATTAAAGTGATGAGAAGTAGTGCAGAATATTGCTGTGTGACCAAACTGGTCGAAATGGGTTCAAATTTATAGCTGTTGGAGAATCCAGTTCAGAAAAGAAAGGGCTGTAAATCAGCAGCCTAGACGCGGGCGCCCCCACCTTTGGTGATCAAATGCACGCCATCCCATGCCCAAGTCCAGACGCGCGCGCCTTTGACAACCGGACATAACAGAACAGGCCTTGTCAGTTCATCAACAACCCAGGCATTTCAACGCCTTCAACCAATCTACAGCTTCAAAACAACATTCCGCAACAACGCCAAAACACTTTGGGCACACATTAATTTGGTCCGCCCCTAAGGCATGTCTAAATTGAAATAAGATAGAAACTCCCACTAAACCATAAAGTAGGGCGTGTCTTTACTTTCAAGTCAAGGTCAATCTCGTCATTTTCCTCTCTAAAGGGGAAACATCTTTTCGGTTTGCAATCAACTATGCCCGCACCACACAAAAGTCATAAAGTCAACAGCAAATGCAGCTCCGAACAGCATACATCAGATACAGCTACAAATAGCAATTCGGTCCACGTGGATCCACTGAAATCACCACTTCTCAAGCAACGTAGCGGATTCACTAACGGATTCGTCAACAAGGGTTCACCAACGGACTCATTCAAGGGATTCACTAACGGATTCATCAAACGGATTCACTAACGGATTCGTCAACAGAGTTCACCAACGAAATCATTCAAGGGATTCACTAATGGATTCATCAAATGGATTCACTAACGGATTCGTCAACAAGGATTCACTAACGATTTCACTAAAGAATTCGTCAACAAGGGTTCACCAACGGACTCATTTAAGGGATTCACTAACGGATTCAACAAACGAATTCACTAACGGATTCGTCAACAAGGGTTCACCAACGGACTCATTCAAGGGATTCACTAACGGATTCATCAAACGGATTCACTAACGGATTCGTCAACAAGGGTTCACCAACGAACTCATTCAATGGATTCACTAACGGATTCGTCAATAAGGGTTCACTAATGGACTCATTCAATGGATTCACTAACGGATTCATTAAGCGGATTCACTAACGGATTCGTCAACAAGGGTTCACCAACGGACTCATTCAAGGGATTCACTAACGGATTCATCAAACGGATTCACTTACGGATTCGTCAACAAGGGTTCACCAACGGACTCATTCAAGGGATTCACTAACGGATTCATCAAACGGATTCACTAACGGATTCGTCAAGAAGGGTTCACCAACGGACTCATTCAAGGGAGTCACTAACAGATTCATCAAGCGGATTCACTAACGGATTCGGCAAACAGATTCAACAAGCGGATTCACTAATGGGTTTAGCAGGCAGATTTACCAACGGATCATGCCACCTCCTCTATCAACAAAAGCCGCTCACACAGGGAGCGCACCCCTATCTCTCGCATTTTCAAATTCCTACTTTCATTAAGTCTTTTGCTTTTCTTAGTGATGTCCCCGGCGGGTGTACTTTCTTTCGTCGACGCGTTTTGCTTTGCAATCCACGTCACCGAGGGGCTCTGTAGACACCACGCTTTGGAACACTCACCCCGATTGCACATTTGATTTTGTGTTTCTCCCTTTTTTATGTGTTTTTCGTTAGTTTCTGTTACTTCTGTTAAGTTCCTGACTGACTTCGTTAAGTCTAGGGACTAAACTGAATAACAGGGCTGACTTTCTAGTCCATTCTGTCAAAAAATCCATCTCTGAGTCGCGCGCCTCCGACCATATGAGCCAGACGCGCGCACCTTCCGCCCCCGAGGTAGGAAGCGCGCGCCTCTGGGCGTCAGTTACAGATTTCTGTCCAAGAATCTCTCCCTTGCTCATTTTTACATGATTTTTGCCCGGGAAAGATTTCTTTGTGACTCTGTTTTGGCACCAGAAACATGTCTTTTTCAACTATAAAAGCCTCTCTTCTCCACCATTTCAAAGGACCGAAAATTCTCTTCTCTACAAAAACTATACACAAATACACTCAAGGCATTTCCAACGGCAATTTCCCAAGAAATACTTGAAGTCATTTTGAAGCTTAGGTAAAAGACTACTCTTTTCTCTTTTCTCTACTTCATCCCTCCTCTTTCTCTTCTATTTTGATCAAACGTGCAATCACCCAAACTATTTTGGGACATGACACCAAAGACTACTTCACTTCATTGAAGTTAGTCAAGGAGTTATCTCCCTACATTCCAAAAACCCCTTTTTTTAACCCCCTTTTATTATAGTCAAGAATAGGAAGAACATTATTTTACATTTGTAGACTTTGAACACGCAAGACCAATATTAGTTGGGCGAGATGGGTGTTTAAGTACTTCCCATCTCATAACCTAACCCCCGAACCTCATAACAAGAATCTCTGCTTTCGTAATCAAACTTAGGCTATACATTAGGTTTTTCTTATGTTCCTCTAAAACATAAGTGGCGAATCTACAATTAAAATACAATTAGACATCCTAGGACAACTCGCGCGCTCTAGCTAAGCGCGTGGGCCCCTCCCGGGGTATCTACAATTAGGAACATCAATTTCTTAAAATCAAATAGGAATTCATATTAGTGGTGCTGATAAGTTGCATCCAAAGAATTTAGAGTGATAATTAGGGCTCATCCATGAATGGCTTTTTATAAATGAGGGTACAAATATAATTCCTTTTAATTCTTTTCATTTCATCCCAAAACTCTGGACCAAGAGAAGGGAAAATTGGGTGTTTCCTTCTTCATCCTTCTTAACCCGAGAGCACGTCAAGAAGGAATTAAATTCCCTCCCTCCCCACCCTTTCCTTTCCCTCTCATTTTTTCTTTTCTCTCTCTTAAAAACTCGTGACCAGACCGTAAAAAACAAGTTGGAGGGGTTGTTAACAAAGTAGGTTATAAATAACCAGTGGCAAAAGTCTCCATGATTTTTATTTTTTATACTTTTAGCAACTCAATTTTTCAATACTTCAAAAGATTATACTACTTTAATATACTCACTCCGTCCCAAAATGATTTCACGTTTGACTATTCAAACTTTTTAAGGATATGAACTCTTGCTTCACTAGCCATGTTTTGCTTAGGTACTTTTAAGCCCAAATTGTAGAAATAGGAAGAACTTTTTGGGACAATAAAAAACGACAAATGAGAAGATCATTTTGGGACGGAGGGAGTATATGATATTATTAATTAATACTATAATCAATAATGTTAATAAATAATTACGTTAATAAAATTTTAAAATCTATTATTAACAATATTTTAAATAGTGTATTCATAACTGCTTTCTAATTTTATTATGAAATAAATAATCATTAATTATTTTACTAAAGTTCAATCATACTACTGACACCAAAATTAAACTATTAACAAATGCATGTCTACTGCCCACTTTTTTTTTTTTTTTTAATTTTTTTTTTTTTTTCAAATTTAATTCATAGTTGAACTCAATACATAATCATCAGCAGAAGCGCCTAGGAGACAAATCCTAGGGAGAGAAAAACTTCTCTCTAACTTCTGGGGGGGGGGGGGGGTCGAACCCATGACCTCCAGGTTGGAAGACATGATCTTTGTTTATAGTGAAAAAAGTGGACTTAATTTAAAGGCTATTTGATATTGATTAACATAATAAAGTTTGTTATAACAAATGTAATTTTGGCGGCTTTGAGAAATATTCCTCTGTCCGGGAAAAAGGGGTCCTTTTGACTCTGAGTTGGTCTCCTGTAAAACGCGTTTTTTCTAGTGGTTAGGAAAAACGTGTTTTTCAAAACCTTCTGGCTATCACTTTCAAAGGTTCTTGCTATCAATCTCATATCCAGAAGACTTTATATTGATATCCAGAAGGCTTTATAATGATATCCAGGACCATTCTGGCTATCACTTTCAAAGGTTCTGGCTATCAATCTCATATCCAGAAAGCTTTATATTGATATCCAGAACCCTTCTGGCTATCACTTTCCAAGGTTCTGGCTATCACTTTCAAAGGTTCTGGCTATCAATCTCATATCCAGAAGGTTTTATATTGATATCCAGAACTGTTGAGAAGTTTCGATTATTTACAAAAATGTCACCGCGCGTTTTTTTAAAGAAGTTCTACATATTTAAAAAAAATGCCACCGCGTTTTTATAAAGGGTTAATGACAATTTAGGGCCTGAACTCCAGGGGGTGCGTCTAAAGGGGCCTCGTTTTGTTTTCCCGCTAGATCAGGGCTTCAAATCATTTTTTTTGGCAATTAGGGGCTTTCTGACGGTTTCTGTCAATTTCCACCGTTAAGTGGACACGTGCGCTGCACGTGACTTTTAACTGAGGGCAAATTGGGCAATCCCGTTTGGGTTAATGACAATTTAGGGCCTGAACTCAAGGGGGCGTCTAAAAGGGGCCACGATTTTTTTTCCGCTAAATCAGGAGTCAAAATCAATTTATTTTTTTTGGCAATTAGGGGCTTTCTGACGGTTTCTGTCAAAAACCACCGTTAAGTGGACATGTGCGCTGCACGTGACTTTTCACTGAGGGCAAATTGGGCAAACCAAATTATTTGAATGGTACTCAAACTATTCAATTCTCACATGACTTTATTTCGTCTTCATCTTGTGGTGTAGACATGCTCAAACGGTTCCAGTTTCGGTTCCCGGGGAGTCGCTCGAGCTTGACCTTTTCTCGTGGCCGTGGGTTGTGTATCATTCATGTCACTTCTTCGTTTCCTTCATGTCCTCCCATATTTTCACCACCAAGACCCCCATCATAAGAGTGATAGTAGGCATTATCATCTTGCTCTGGTTCCCGGTTTCGTAACCAGCGGTTCCACAGTTCTAATATCCTTGGACCCGTATTCAAACCGGCTATGCACGGTTCCTGGTTCGGTTCCCGGTTCCGATGGTTCCCAGGTATAACCGGTTCTGGTTCTGCCGGTTCCCGGTTTTTTTTGGCGTGTCTATATTGTGGAGCATATTGGTTTTATATCAGAAGAAATGAGAAGATATTTATTTATAACAGAAAATGTTACAAAAATATTAGGTATATGTTCAATTACAAGTGCCTAAAATTCAATCGCTCTTTAACTAAATCCGAAAGATAAACCAAAGCTAGTTAATTAATCTGCGAATGAGTGTCAAATTCTACATGTAAAATAAAGCACCAAAAATACAATTACATAAATTCCATAATAATTAGGTAAATGAATTAGCTTTCGTCACATATATTCCCTAACTCGACTTCTTTACCTCATAGCGTGGGTTGTGTCTTGCGTTTCTTCCAATCTAAACGGGATTGCCCAATTTTCTCTCAGTGAAAAGTCACGTGCAGCGCACATGTCCACTTAACGGTGGTTTTTGACAGAAACCGTCAGAAAGCCCCTAATTGCCAAAAAAAATTATTTTGAGTCCTGATTTAGCGGAAAAAAAAAGTTGAGGCCCCTTTTAGACGCCCCCTTGAGTTCAGGCCCTAAATTGTCATTAACCTAAACGGGATTACCCAATTTGCCCTCAGTCAAAAGTCACGTGCACCGCACATGTCGACTTAACAGTGGAAATTGACGGAAACCGTCAGAAAGCCCCTAATTGCAAGAAAAAAATTTTGATTTGAAGCCCTGATCTAGCGAAAAAAAACCCGATGCCCCTTTTAGACGCACCCCTGGAGTTCATGCCCTGAATTGTCATTAACCCTTTTTTAAATACGTTTTTCCAAACGTTAGAAAAAACGCGTTTTTCCCAATTGTGTTTGACTTTTTATATTTATCGAACATTAATATCGTTCTTACGATCCTAGTAAATTTTTAAAATTTATTATCAATAATCACTTAGTAAATTATAAATTATAATTTTTGAATATTATTATAAAAATTAAAATCAAAATTTATTTGTATTGGCCATAAAAAATGAATTATCTTTCCTCAACTGATTTTTTTTTTTGATAAAATTATCTACTTATTTTATTAAGAAACTCGGCTCAGGGCCGATAAAGTGTTGATACATATTTCTAGCAAAATTTGCATTTTCATGCGCTAATCTAACAACATTCCTATTTACCTTAATAATATTAAAGCTATTACAGTTATTAGACAGGAAATTGATATCAGAAATGATAGCTTCCAGGTTGATATTAGTAAAGCTTATGACAGACTGGAGATGGGCATTTCAGGCTAAAACCCGCGGACGGCCCGTCGGCCCGCCAGCCCGCCAGCCTGCCAGCTCGTGGCTCTCCAAGCCTGTACCCGTGAACTCGTGGAAAAAACCCGATCCTTAGCCCGTGTATTAAGCGGACGGGCCAGACCTCACTATTTGCAAAACGGATCGGGCATAGCCCGCGGGTTTGAAAATCCCGTTTAGCCCGTCTGTTTTTTTTTTTTTTTTGATTTTTTTTCCCAAAATTAAAATGAAGTATATATAATGTTTTAATAATTTTATTCATTAAATAGAGTATGTTTAATATTATAACAATTTTATTCATTAAAATTCTAAACTTATTTCACTATTTTAATTTGTTTTAACAATAAACTAATAATATTACTCCATTTATATTTTTACTAAACTCTAAATTAGATTGTAATGTCTTTTATCTTTTTAATTATTTTTTTGTATTTTCTCATATTAAAAAAAAACTAAAAAAAAAACCCGTTCGGTAAAACTTAAGGGTTTAAGGGAGGGCCGGGATAGAGACTTGCAAGAGGGTCAGACCGGGTTTAGCCCGCGGGCTCACACATCGCTTGAGAATTATTTTCATTTTGGTCCGTCCCAACTCACTTGAGACATTCCCAAAATAACAAACTTTTAATAATTTTATATTGAATCTACTCCACCACTCGTATTCGCTCTTCATTTTACATCACTCAATATATTCAACTAACATTGCTATTTACGTCACTCATCCTCTCTATCTTTCTTCATTTTCTACTACACATTTTTTTTTCCCTCAAAATAACAAACTTTTAATAATTTTATTCTTTTTTCCTTACAATATTCATTCATTTTCATTTTAGGGGTGTAAATGGTTCGGTCTCGGCCGTTTTAGTGACCAAACCACTAGTCATCGGTTTGGGAAAATTCCAAACCGAACCGAACCACGAAAAATTTCAAACCGAACCAAACCAAACCGCCATGGTTTGGTTCGGTTTGGTTCAGACCGCAGTTCAGTAATGTGGTCTAGACTGCGGTTCAGACCGTGGTCTAGAATATGGTTTAGATCGTGGTTTAAACCACCATTCACACCGAGGTTCATATCACGATTCAAATTATGGTTTACACTCTGTTTAAATGAGAAAATTCGGAAGAATGAAAATATCAAACGAATAAAGAAGCCGAAGGAAGTGAATACACTACAGAACTTTGTTAACTATGTGCCTCAATGAATATAACATTCGATGAAATGAATATTGAATAAGGTGCAAAACGAGAGTTAAGAATGATGTAATGTAATGTAAATTATTTTAATAATTTAAAGGTGAATGTTACTTAACATACAAATATATGACTAATATATGTGGTCTGGTGGTTCGGTCTGATGGTTCGGTCTGGCGGTTCGGTCTGACGGTTTGGTTTGGTTTGGTTCGGTCTGGTTTGGTCTAGATGGGTCAGACCACAAACCAAACCGAACCACGCAGTTTATCAATTTTTGAGACCGAACCGAACTACTTGTACATAAAAACCGAACCAAACCGTATGGTTTAGTTCGGTTCGGTCCCAAACCACGGTTTGGACCGAACCACTAACACCCTAAAAGGAGTACTATAAAAGAAATCTAACACTACCAACATTATTAGACTTGAAACTTTTGAAACCTAAACCAATAATGGTCCAGGAGAGAAAAGTCGTTGAACAAGTCCCCGGCTGGATCACGGTGTACGACGACGGCTCCGTTGATCGGACATGGTCCGGACCACCCCAATTCAAGTTCATGGCCGAACCCGTACCACCTCATGAAGAGTTTATCAACGGTGTTGCAACCCGTGATGTGGTAACCGACCCGGTTACAGGTTCCCGTATCCGTATCTACCTACCCGACTCCGTACCCGACAAACTACCAATTCTTCTCCATTTTCATGGCGGCGGCTTTTGTGTTAGCCAAGCCGACTGGTTTATGTACTACAACTTTTACACCCAGCTGGCTCGCAAAGCCGGAGCCATTTGCGTCTCCGTCTATCTCCGCCGAGCTCCGGAACACCGCCTCCCGGCTCCTATAAACGACGGCTACTCAGCTCTCCTATGGCTACGCTCCTTGGCGCGAGCCGAGTCGCACGAGCCGTGGCTCAACGCACGCGGAGACTTCAATCGCGTCTTTCTAATCGGGGAAAGCGCTGGCGGGGCGATAGTTCATCACGTGGCGTCACGTGCCGGCGTGGAAAACCTCAGCCCACTGAAATTAGCCGGCGGAGTAACAATCCACCCCGGCTTTCACCGGTCGGAGAGGAGCAAATCGGAAATGGAGCTACCGGAATCGCCGATGTTAACACTGGAAATGGGGGACACATTTATGAAATTGGCGTTGCCGGAAGGGAGCACGAGAGACCATCCTTTTGTATGCCCGATGGGGACGCCGTCGATGGAGTGGATGAATTTGCCGGCGGGGTTGTTGCTGTGTGCTGCGGAGAAAGATCTGATGATTGACAGAGAGATGGAATATTATGAAGAAATAAAGAAAAGTGGGAAGAAAATTGAGTTGTTGATTAGCCATGGAGTGGGTCATTGCTTTTATCTGAACAAGGCTGCCATTGATATGGATCCGCAGATCGCAGCTGAAACGGAGAAGCTGATTCAAGGGATTGCAGATTATGTTTGCAACCATTAATTTAATTTGGTATACTACCTCAGTCCCTCGAATTAAGATTCTTGCTCAAGAAATTTATACTTTTGACCAATAATTTGAATAAAAATAATTCTTGGTCTAAGTAATTTATATTTTGACCAACAAGTTGAAGAAAAATAATTATTTTAATAAAAATCTAAAAATAGTTATTTAGTTTATTATTAATTGTGATACAATAATAGTTTTTATATTTTTATTAGCATCATTATTTTTCTTCAAATTATTGGTCAAAGTATAAAATTTTTTAGCCAAAAATCCTAATTCGAGGGGGACGGAGGGAGTATAACGGTTGCATATGTTTATGATAATTGTTAAGTTATTTGCAATTGCACCGTCTCTATTGTCACCCCCATGGCGCTTTGTACTAGTATATGCTAAATAATAAGAGTTGGTTTGGGGGGAAACTAGTTTCCCCCTAATGTTAAAAAAATACCTGTTTTGATATAGGAGAAACCGGTTCATTAATAATTCCGATTCAATAAGCTAATAAATAGAACCGGTTAATGAATCTGTTATGAACCTGCTAGATTAGGTTTGAATTAATCACAAATTGGAAATCAATTTGTGATCGAAATATGGACAACAAGAATTATTGAATTGAAGAAGGGAAATAGAAGAAGAATTAGACCGGCTGAGAAGAGAAATTGAAAATTTAGAGAGAGAAGCAATTTTGTGGAAGAAATCTGTTTAATTCATTTCATACACATTGCCATTACAATTCACGCATATAAACTGCAACACAAATACATTTGCCCATCTTGCCCTTCTACTATAACAAAAATAACGAACAACCCCCCTTAACAAAACGACAACGTACTAAAGTGACTCCGTTAACTACCTAATTAACGACACAACACCAAAACGACACCTAACCTTTATTAACAGTCTCTCCCAGACCCCTAATCATAACATTCCCCACTGCTTCAGAAAATCCTTGTCCTCAAGGATTTAATTGCGATTCATTGTGTCAAATATGTGAAGTCCATGATCCACTTTACCAACATGCAAGCAAGCCAGAAGTTTGTTTTTCCTCTCGTCAAAAGTTCGACGTGAAAGAATTGTACCATCTGCCATAATCGTGTTAACTACTAAACCAAGAGCAGAAATCTGAAACATCAGAAACACCTGAACTTCACTATTATCATGGATGAGTCTTGTTATGGCTTCATAAAGAACGATTCCAGCTAAGAGCCATATCATCTGAATGGAAACCCATGTTCCAATTACTTCCACCCTAAAAAACCCATAAGGATGACATGAAGTGGCTTCAGGCCCGGTTTTGGGTCTGTGCAACCAGCCCAATTGCACAGGGCCCACAAATTTTGGGGGCCTCATATTTTGAATGTATAGTATATATATATATATATCAGATACCGAATTAGAACAAACAGGCTAATGTGGCATGTTGGTAAGGCGCTCATGATGTGTCTTGGCATGTCTAGCGATTCCAAGGAGCTGCGTTATACCTTTTATTTCATTTTTCCTCTTTGGACTTTTCTCTCATTTATAATCTTGGGCTTCTTTTATCTTATTTGGGCTTTTCATTCATTTTAATTGTTGGACCTCTCTCCCCTTCTTTTCTAGTTTATGTTTTCATTCATTTTTTCCCCCAAAACTTAATTAGAAATTTTGATTTTCTTTTAGTAACATATTTTAATTTTAATAAATTATTTTCTTATTACTACGTCAACATTATTGTAATTATTTTATTGTGTATTTTTTTTATTATTACTAAGGGCCCCAACTTTCATATTTAGCACAGGGTCCCTATAATTATTGAGACGGGCCTGAGTGGCTTCCCATTTTGATACCCATATTGAGAACAGAGAAATTACAAAAGCTCCCACATTTGATAACAAGTGAGCTGCATCAGTCAATATTTAGAGACAGTTGGCCTTAATTCCATCAGTCACTTCGTACCCATACAAATAAAACAAAAAATAGCTTCAAACAAAAGTTTTCTCATCATTCCAGAACACTTATCTGCATTAGTGTTTCCGGCAAGAGCATTGGTTCTCTCAAAATTCTATTGCTCACTCTCATCATTTCAGCATTTCCACCAGTATTGTTATGGATGGGATCATATGCATCAACGGCCAAACATTTGACAGTAATACTAAGCATCCCAAGGGCAGCTATGGAAGCACCATATATTGCAGCAAAGCTAAGGCTAACAAAAATATTGACTGCAATAGAAAAAATAGGGATGACGACTGGCTTACACCCCAATGCAAGACCAATTATATTGGTGGTGGCTTCACTGCAGCAAGAATCAGCAACAACTGCTTCAAGGGTATCAACCCACTGTCTTTCTGCACTCTGGACTTCATTGTAAATAGAACACCATTTCACCAAACTTTCCAATATGGTAGCAACACTAGATGCCGACAAAGACTTAGCACAAGACAGGTAACTAGCAATATATGCAACAACACCCATTCTCAAAACATCAGTCATTAACTTCTCAAACCATTTTGTTTTAAGCTCCATCTTTCTCATTGTCTCGCCAATTTCTCCACCAGAAAAATATTTCTCAATCACTACTGCTTCAATCAGACCATTCTGGTAAAGTCCCATCTTCAATCAGACCATTCTGGTAAAGTCCCATCTCCAAAAAGATCAAATCCTCACCCCAACTATTTAAAACTAACTCAAAGCAGTGATCCTCATTTATAGACTTGTAACTTTAACTGAAGCATCGTCATATGTCAGAGCAGTCAACCCTTTAGCTCCGTGGCACCTATGAAGTAAGCATTCTAGATGAAGAGAGTTGTAATCTTCTGAAGTTAACATATACTCGAAAATCTCCTTCCTCCATGGTGGCTTTGCACGTCCTAGACTTGTAGAGACAATTTGAGTAGCCTGGTACCTCAAGCTATCGAGGTGGCGAACAGTAAATTGATGAATGTGGTGCATTTCAGGCCACAACAATTGCGAATACATATGCATCATGTTCTTCTCAATTCTTGAATTTCTGGGCCCATCATCCGTATCACCAACTAGCAAATAACATTCATCAAACACCCCAATAGTTATGGCAATACCCGGATCGAAAATCTCCCACGTATGCTGCTCATTCCCCTTAAGCGCAAAGCTGTCTATGATAGTCTTCTCCTTAACCATTAAACTAGTCAGATCCTCATTTTCATGACTATAAACAGCACATATATCTAACAGCCTTGTTAAGTCAAGCGACTTCTCCCGTGACATGACTCTAAGCCAATTTACAGTACCACCATCTCCACGGTCAGTGACATGAACATCCGGTACATCTACCTCATTAATTGTCCGCAACCTAAAAACGTTTGCCGCCATTATTTCAGGAGGCTTGAATCTCTCGGGATCCCATAAAAACTCACACAATAATCCTGGATCAAATACCACATATTTCGGTCGTAAACAAACCATAGATTTATCTCTTCCCATTTCAACTACTATACCATACCTATCACCCATTATATTTTCCCCTAACTCCTTTAAATCAACAACCATTTCAGTAACATAGTTGCAATCAAAACCTCTAGCAAAGACAATTATCAGTTTGGAACAAGGACTCACACTCACCAGTTTAAAGCGTGATTGATCGTTACCTGATAGAAGTAATCCTTCCATTATTTCTCCTGAGCATTTAATCAAGCAGTTGGCATGCCTTTCTGTCGACTGCTTTCCCTTTGAAAATTGACCGTTGCTTGAACCATTTGAGACTGAATCCACACCATCTTCATCCATTTTTTCAGGATCTTCAACCGCTTCAACGTACTTGTCTACATCTGAATGAAAATCTTCGATTGTGCCTTGTTCCATAGTTGCAAGCAGAGATTCATCAGTTTTCTCCTCCTTGGGAACAACTGTTGCCTCTTGATAATACTTTGTAAATTGTGACTCTCTATAATATTTTGCGTAAACTCGAGCATCATAAACAGTACGTGGTCTCAGCCATTTAACGTAGGCCCTTCTTCCTTCAGTCAGTCCAGCAATGAAAAAGTTTAAGAAAAAAACTTCATCCATATCCTCGCACATATGTGAAGCTACACCCTCCAATTGTGCTCGAATAATCAGAAATTCATTAACATACTCTTCGAGCGAACTTGTCTCAACAATCCTCTCCAGGAATGCAGATGCACACATTTTCAACTCGTTCTTGTCTTTAGGAAGCTCGAGCATGATTTGTGGATTGACTCCCAGCAGAAAATAACCACCATATGCATCGTAATCCATCATCTTC
The DNA here is from genome assembly GCA_026119855.1 of Campanula takesimana. NCBI lineage: Eukaryota > Viridiplantae > Streptophyta > Magnoliopsida > Asterales > Campanulaceae > Campanula > Campanula takesimana. The sequence continues at coordinate 151,168 of JAOWBW010000971.1, read as the reverse complement.
GCCATAGACCGAGAAGGCTCTGGATACCAATTGTTATGAACCTGCTATATTAGGTTTAATTAATCACAAATTGGAAATCAATTTGTGATCGAAATATGGACAACAAAAATTATTGAATTGAAGAAGGGAAATAGAAGAAGAATTAGACTAGCTGAGAAGAGAAATTGAAAATTTAGAGAGAGAAGCAATTTTGGGGGAAGAAATCTGTTTAATTCATTTCATACCCATTGCCATTACAATTGACGCATATAAACTGCAACACAAATACATTTGCCCATCTTGCCCTTCTACTATAACAAAAATAACGAACAACCCCCCTTAACAAAACGACAACGTACTAAAGTGACTCCGTTAACTACCTAATTAACGACACAACACCAAAACGACACCTAACCTTTATTAACAGTCTCTCCCAGACCCCTAATCATAACATAATCTAGGGTATAAAACGTGGAAAACACACAGTAGCCACCCACACACATGCGATCTTCGGCTGAATTTTCCCTTCTTCCGCCATCTCTCTCTCTCTCTCTTTCTCTCTCTCCATCTCTCTCTATCGCCATTGCAAATGAGATGAGCTTCAAAGAAAACGATTGAAAAGGTATGAATATTTACAAGTTTGTTCATCAATTATCACCTTTTTTTTTCTATTTGAAATTGAAATTGATATTCGAATAAGCTAATTGATCTAATTGAAATTGATTTTCTTCTTATAGAAGATGGATATGAAGATGGAGATGGAGATAGTAGATCACAATGTCATTGAATCAGAGGAGAGTGAGATTGAAAAAGACAATGAAGATCAATTTGAAGAGATGGATATCATCATTCGGCTCAAAAACACCAAATCTACTCTTAATTTGAATCATGTAGTCATTTGCTACTCAAACTGAAATAGAGATGTTCAAACTGCTCAAACTGAAATAGAATTGATTTGGTGTAACTTGTTGTTTTAGTATAGTAACGTAGAGTTTTAGTATTGTAACATGATGTTTTAGTACAGTAACTTGGTGTTTTATTAGTGCTACCTGGTGGTTAATCAAGTTATGTTGTATCAGATCTATACTTAATATTTTAGTAGTGTAACTTGATGTTTGAACACACAAACTTGATATTATAATAACATTGAAATAAAGCATTTTGAACATCAACTCATATATAAATTAGTATTGTTTTAGTTTAGTAACTTGATGTTTTAGTATTGTAATTTTATGTTTTAATATAGTAACTTGGTGTTTTATTAGTGTAACCTTTGTTAAAGAAGTTATGCTATATCAGATCTATACTTGATATTTTAGTAGTGTAACTTGGTCTTTGAACAGACAAACTTAGTATTATAATAACCATGCAAGCATTTTGAACATTAATGTATAATATAACTTGGTGTTTTTTTAGTATAGTTACTTGGTGTTTTAGTATTGTTACTTCATGTTTTAGTACAGTAACTTGGTGTTTTATTAGTGCAGCCTGGTGGTTAATCAAGTTATGTTTTATCAGGTCTACACTTGGTGTTTTACTAGTGTAACTTCGTGTTTTAACATACAAACTTGATATAATAACCATACAATTTCTTTTGAAACAAGCACTTTGAACATGAGCTTATAATACAACTTAATACACATGTTTATGCATAAAAAACAACAAGTTAATAACTTAAAACAATAAGTTTGGACTTAAAAACAATAAGTTTGGATTTCAAAACAAAACGTTACAATTTCACTTATTAACACACTTTTTAGACCTAGTTTGTCTAACATATATGTTGCAGTCGAACTACCAGCTTTATTCCTCTTCTTCTCCTCATTGTCTTTGCTCCCAACAACCTTGTCAATGTGATCATATTTGATTGCCGGAAAGTCTTCAACTTTATTCAACAAAGACTCCTTTTTGCTTGTTTAAATCACTGAGTAACAAATACCAAACTCAAAATGCCTAATCAAGCATCACAAAAATCGAACAAAAAAGGCTTGAAATCAACACAGTAATCGAATAAAATAGAGTGAGAATCAAGCGAAAAAATTTGAAATCAACACATACCTCCATCACGCCCTGACTTCACTACGCCTTTCCTCGTTATTTTGCTTTAAATCAAACAGTAGTTTGCGTCAAATAGAGTGAAATTAACGAACGACGCAAGGAGAATCAAACAAATTTTACTTCAAATTGGAAAAATCGAACAAAAGAGTAAAAGGTTGGAGGTAGTCTTCACCGGTTTTAGAGAGAGAGAACGGCGAAATTTTGGGCGCTGTGTGTTTTTGAGAGAGAGAAGTCTGCGATTAGGTTTACCTAAACCGGGTCAAAAGGATGGTGTGGGTTTCAAGCCCGGTCCATTATGTTGCTATGTGTGTGACGGTTTTTCTATCCCAAAACCGGTCTTTTTTTAAGTTTGGGGGAAACTAGTTTCCCCCAAAATTTTCTGAAATAATAATTGTTATATTATCTTTTTAATATATTTCAAAATAAATATTGCATTTTCAAAATTTAATTGGTGCAATTTTAATACATCATTTTAAAATAAATTTAATTGGTTCATAGTCATTAGTTGTGAGTGAATATTGTTTATGGCTTAAACGACAATTTTCGTTCATTTATTAACGAATTTGAGCATGAAAATTAGTTTGAACTATATGTGTAATTTGTAATTTTGCATTTCTGTAATTATATTATTTAAATAAAAATATTTATACTTTTTTTTTCTATATAAATAGAGTCCAATTTTTTTAATATTGACATAATTATAATATTTATTGTTCTATATATTTGACGTTTAATTATGAGTGTTTAATTTTCAAAATTATGCAATTGAGTAAAAATATTTTTATTTTATTTTTAATGATGTTATTAAGAATAATATTTAGTAATGTATGTTTTAATTTTATAACGTCAAATTACTATTAAAAAATATATGTAAATGAAAATTCATTCACTACTATAGAATAGAAGGTGGTATGAACGAATTTTTCCTTCACCACTACAAGAGCAAGAGCGATTTACGTGACTAAACCACATATTTATCCTTCAGAAAAATTACTTGACCGGCTTAAAAAATTTAACGTGATCTATAGCGGGTGGTCTTCTTCTTCTAAATTTTTCAATCACAATCTCTGTTCACCATATCTTGTTCTTCTGAATTTTTCCATCTTCTTTTTCTCTCAACCCTCCCACCTATCTGGCTATTTCTATGACTCTATTCGAATCGTTCCTGCTTTTTAGCTTAAAATTTCTCAATAAACACATGATTTTATCAATTACAAAAATCTGTAAAAGGATATTAATATTTTGATTGATTTGATGAGCTAATTTTCCGTCGTTTTGCCATCAGAATTGAATAAATAGGTTTAAATCGGAAGTCAAGATTATTCGATGTTTTTTCGAGGGTTTTGTAAGATTTTTTTAATTCGATTTGGTAGTTTTCAAACTGAATTAGTAACAGATCTAATTACCAGAGTGAAAACAAAAAGAAATAGTGGGATGCTGTCTAATTCAAATTGTTGACGCCGAAATAGAAACAAATTGGTTGAGAGAACGTAGGGAAGAGAGAAAGAGAATTAAGGGAATAAGACCGGTGAACTGTGAAGAGAAGGTGATGTGTTATGTTTGATACACGTGGATGGGGTGATGACATTATCAGCTCATTCGCTTTCAATTTTCAGGTTTAATTATCATTGTACCAATCTTTTCATGAACTTAATCTTCAATACTACCCCATAGAACACATACACGATACACTATGTCTGTATGGGTTGTTGACCAAATCGATGGGGGTGTCACTATTTTTTCCCCCCCGAATATTATAGTTTTGTAAAATACATATTGATGAGCCCGAACCTTTTAGACCAGACACCAGTCTGCTACGTCTGGCCAAACCATCTTAAACCGGGTTATCACCATAATACGACTAGATCGCGTCTCCATGACGAGACCCAATATCCTGACCGAGTTTCGGGGTGGATGGTTCGTATGATGTCCTATCGCAAAGGCACCAGCCTCCCACCATTTGCCCCCGGACTCTAGCCTGCGGGCTCAATACGTGTATCATCGATAATACCTTTTTTCAGGCTGTCACATCATATTAATGGGATAACAAGCGCGTATCAGGCACGTATATGGCACTGAGCCGACCGCCTGTGCTCCGTACTTTATGTAAATCAATGACATTCTCCACTACCTGACATTGTCCTTCCCTAATGTTTATACTGACTCGTGACACGTGCCACTACAAGGACAAAGTTAGTTAATGCTGAGGAAACGATCTCTCTCTCTCCTATCTCATATGTAAACACCTCTGAATCTTGCCCTTATTGGCAAGATACGTTCTCTAACCCTAAATCACACACCCAAGGCATTTCACGCCTTGTTCTTAGATTATTTTCCTCAGAGATCTTAAGAAAAATCATTTTTTTAAACATTTAGGAAAAACAATTTTTTAAAAGTATAGTGGCATATCTGTAATTAAATGAAGCTTCTTTTAAAATGGACGGTGATATTTTTGTAAATAATTAGAACTTGTTAACACATCCTGATGGTATTAAAACTACCACTGCCACTCTTTTTCTCTACACCTGATACTATTTTATGCTACAACTGACACTCTTTTTTTTTTTTTTTTTTTAAGAGGAACGATAGTGGTTCCCCACTTACAACTGACACTCTTTTACACTAATATTGACACTCACGACACTCATTTTCATTGCAACTGACATTCTTTAACACTACAAGTGATAGTGTTTAACACTAATACTGACACTCTTTGATATTAACACACACACACATACTCTTTTAACACTTTTTAACACATACACTAAATAATTAACATGGTCTGTAGATAACCATCATTGTTTAACTGTTTACTTGTTCAAGTTTAATAGTGCCTTCATTCTCATTAATAACCTAATATTGATGACGATTAACCCCCATTTTATATGTTAGGAGCACCTGCAATCCTAATAAGGACACGAACAACCGTCCATCTGTCCCCGTTTAAAGTTTTTAGTTTTACTTTGCACATTTATTAAAGAACTAATGCAAAATGTGATGTAGGAGCAGCCATGATGAAGCAGCAGCAGCGGCTTAGCAAGCGTCCGCCTGGAACGGATCGAGTGCCCGCCTGAATGCCTCTCAAGCGCCCGCTTACTTGGGTTTTTTTCGGGAATGACTGTCTGATCCAAGCAAGCGCCCGTACGGGTTGAACCAGGCGCCCGCTTGGAATTCCGCACAGAATGCCCAGTTTTGTTTTATTTATTTTGCGCAGACTTTTTAGGTTAATTTCGGGATTATTTGTTAATTAGGTTTATGTTATTTTGTTAGGAGTATAAATACTCTTTTCCTTCATTATTCTAGGGTTACAACTTTATTTTATCAATTGAACTTTTGTTCTTGGAGATTTATTTCTCTTTCTTGGTGGATTCCAAGTTATTTGTGTTTAAGGATTCATTGCTTGTGAATTCTTGTGTTTAGTGCGCTAAACACGAAATCTATCGCTTCCGTGCTGTGTCAGTTGGCATCAGAGCAGGCCATATCCTGTCTTTTGCATCACTGATTTGTTATGGGGGATCAAGGAGCAACAAAAGGTGATATCGAGAGTATGACCACCGCTATCACCAACGCTATCGCTGCTTTAACAACGCAGATCGCTGCGTTGGCAACCGCTTAACAGGGTCAGAATGTCAATCAGAACCATAGGGGTGAGAGAGACAGGATCGATCAAGTTCAAGATCTAGTTCGACGTCCTCAACGGGCAGAGAATCGGAATGATGAAGAGTCCAGTTATGAAGAAGAGGTTGTTGGTGATGAGGAACCAGATCAAGGTAATAATCGAAACCGCCATGATTATAGAATTAAGGCTGAGATTCCTTTGTTCTTTGGAACCATGGGGATTGAAGATTTCCTAGATTGGCAGAATGATGTTGATCGCTTTTTCGATGTTATAGAGGTACCTGCAAATAAACAGGTAAAGATGGTGGCGATCCGATTGAAGAGTACTGCTGCATTTTGGTGGGATAAACTAGCAGGACAGAGACGACGGCAAGGAAATGGGCCAGTTAAAACTTGGAGGCGTATGAAGCAGTTAATTTCTGAGAGGTTTCTACTGGCGGACTATGAGCAGATCTTGTATAAACTGTATCTCAATTGTGTTCAGGGCAAGAGAACAGTTGATGAGTATACTACTGAGTTTCAGATGTATACTGTGCGAGTTGAGATTAAAGAGTCTGAGGATCAGAAAGTTGCTCGTTATAGTAATGGCCTGAAAATTTCCATACAGGAGAAGATGGGATTGCATCAGGTGTGGAATTTGACAGACGCTTCCACGTTGGATTTGAAGGCCGAACTCATGGAAAAATCGGTTACGAAGAATTTTAACCCTCCTTTTCATAAATGGGTTCCACAGAGTAGTTCCAAAGCGGGGACTGATAAGGAGAAGGTGACGACGGGTAAGGACCCAACTTCGTAGGCTAAGGGTACTAGCAACACTAGTAGTTCTGCAGGTAGCAAGGCTCCAGCACAGAAGGCAACAAACCCGTATGCCAAACTAACAGGGGATAAATGCTTTCGTTATGGTGGACAGGGTCACAGGTCCAATGTTTGCCCCTACTAGGCGAACTGCTGCGATTCTTGAAGAGGAAGAGGAGAAGGAAGAAGATAAGAACAACGAGTATGAAGGGGTTGAATTCGCTGAAGAGGAGTCTGAGGAGCGAGTGGGTTTTTTTCTCCAACAGATGCTACTATCTTCCAAGGATGAGGGACAAAGGAAGAATCTATTCAGAGCACACTGTTCTGTCAAGAACAAGGTATGTAATTTGATTATTGATAATGGTTGCACTGAAAACCTAGTTTCTCAAATGTTGGTTGATTTCTTAGGGTTGAAAACTGAACCACATGAGAAATCCTATAGTTTGGGATGGGTAAATAAGGGTTCAGAACTCAGGGTGTCACGAACTTGCAGGGTCCCTATTTCCATTGGTAAATACTATAAGGAAGAGGTCGTGTGTTATGTTCTGCATATGGATGTCTGTCATATATTGCTTGGTCGCCCATGGCAGTATGACCATGACATTATTTATCGGGGTAAGGACAACGTAGTGTTGTTTACATGGGATAATCATAAAATTGCTATAGCTCCTGTTCTACGTTTTTGGAAGCAGGTTGAGAAGGAGGAACCGGTTGTGATTCTTGATGAGCCCGTTCCTGAGGATGAACCTGAATCATCTGCCCCCAAGGATGAGAGAAACGCCTACAAGAAACACAAGAGTGATTCTCGTGAGGTGGGTTGTCTCATGCTTGAAGCCATGTGTTCTGAGCTTCAGAAGACTCTTGAACACTTGAAGGTATATGACCTTGCTGTTGAGTTGAAAGACATGTTTCAAGAACAGGCAAGGCAAGAAAGGTTCGATACTATAGCTGCCATTGTCTCATGCAAGATGAGTGATGGGCAGGCTGTGGGCCCTCATGTTCTAAATATGAAAGCTCACTTTGAGCATCTAGAGAGGCTTGGCCATCCCATTGAGGTTGAGTTGGCCACTGATTTTATTCTTAATTCATTGCTCAAAAGCTATAATCAGTTCTTAATGAACTTTAATATGCATGGGATGGATAAGTCCCTGTCTGAGTTGCATGGGATGCTAAAGACAGCGGAAAAGAAAATCGGTAAAGAAGCCGCTCCCGTGCTCATAGTATCAAAGGAAGGAAAGGGCCAGAAAGGCAAAGGAAAAGGGGGTAAGACAAAGGTTGTCAAACCCAAGATTGGCAAGGCAATTGTTGCCAATGCTAATGTGGCTAAACCTGCTTCCCAAAAGGATGAAATTTGTTTCCACTGCAATGAGATTGGTCATTGGAAAAGGAATTTCGAGGTTTACAAGGAAGAGATGAAGAAGAAGAAGAGCAGTGGGACTGCCTCTACTTCAGATGTTATAGATGTTCTTCTTTCTACCTCTAGCTTGGGTATTAGATACCGGATGTGGATCTCACATTTGTTTAAATGTACAGGGACTAAGGAATAGAAGACTACTTAAAGATGGCGAAGTGGACCTACGCGTGGGAAATGGAGCAAGAGTTGCTGCATTAGCCGTGGGAACATATGATGTCATTTTACCTAGCGGATTAATTCTTTTTTTGAACAATTGTTATTACGTTCCGGATTTAAGTAGAAATATTATTTCAGTTTCTTGTTTGGATAATGAAGGTTATAGTTTTCTTATTAAGAATAAGAAGTTTTCTATTTATTTAAATGAGATGCTTTATTATACTGCATGTTCATTTAATGGCCTTTATGTTCTTGATGTTGAAAGTGGGAATAATGAGAATATTTATAATGTAAATAAGAAATCCAAACCTAATGATGTAAATCATACTTATTTGTGGCATTACCGTCTTGGTCATATTAATGAGAAGCGTATCTCAAAACTCCATGGGGATGGACTTTTAGATTCACATGATTTTGAATCATATGATACTTGTGAGTCTTTTTTACTTGGAAATATGACTAAGACACCTTTCACTAAGAGTAGTGAAAGGGCTAGTGACTTATTAGGACTCATACATACTGATGTGTGTGGACCAATGAGCAGCAGTGCTAGGGGAGGATATCAATAACTCATAACATTCACTGATGATTTTAGTAGATATGGCTATGTCTACTTAATGAAACATAAAAGTGAATCCTTTGAGATATTTAGAATATTTCAAAATGAAGTACAGAATCAACTTGGCAAAAAAAATTAAAGCACTTCGATCTGATCGTGGTGGAGAATATTTAAGCCAAAATTTGACAATCATCTTAAAGATTGTGGAATTGTTTCACAATTAACTCCACCCGGAACACCACAATGGAATGGTGTGTCTGAGCGGAGAAATAAGACTTTATTAGATATGGTCCGCTCCATGATAAGTCAAGTTGATCTTCCTTTATCCTTTTGGGGACATGCACTAGAAACTACCGCTCTAACACTAAATAATGTTCCAACAAAATTTGTTCCAAAGACACCACATGAGATGTGGAATGGAAGAAAACCTAGTTTGTCTTTCATGAAGATTTGGGGTTGTGAGGCTTATGTCAAGAGACTTATCTCTGACAAACTTACACCAAGATCTGACAAATGTTATTTTGTGGGTTACCCTAAGGAAACTAAGGGCTATTACTTTTACAACTGCACGGACAACAATGTGTTTGTTGCACGTCATGGTACTTTTCTAGAGAAAGAGTTTCTCTCCAAAGGAATTAGTGGGAGTAAAATTAATCTCGAAGAGGTTCGAGAACCCAAAAATAATATGGAACCGATTGTTGAATCTGATCAAGTTACACAAGGAGTTGTGGAACCTAATCAGAATACACAAGCTCTTCGCAGAACCGGTAGGGTGCGATTCGAACCTGAGAGATATGGATTTCTCATGACGGATATCAATGAAGTGGAAGTCATAGTTGATGATGAACCTACTTCCTACCAAGAAGCGATGTCCGCTCCTGATTTAGAAAAATGGCTTGGAGCCATGGAATCTGAAATTAAGTCCATGTATGATAATCAAGTTTGGAACTTGATTGATGCGCCCGAAGGTGTAAAAACCATAGGATGCAAGTGGGTTTTCAAAAAGAAAACTGATATGGATGGAAAGGTGCATACTTATAAAGCTAGACTTGTAGCGAAAGGCTATAGGCAGATTCATGGAATCGACTATGATGAAACCTTTTCGCCCGTAGCAATGATCAAGTCTATAAGAATTTTACTTGCCATAGCCGCATATTTTGACTATTAGATATGGCAAATGGATGTAAAAACAGCGTTCCTTAACGGGAACTTACTTGAGGATGTTTATATGACACAACCTGAAGGTTTTGTAATTCCAGAAAATTCTAATAAAGTATGCAAGTTGCAAAGATCCATTTATGGATTAAAGCAAGCTTCAAGGAGTTGGAATCTTCGATTTGATGAATCGGTCAAAGAGTTTGGCTTCATCAAGAACAAAGATGAGCCTTGTGTATACAAAAAGATTAGTGGGAGCATAGTATTATTTCTAGTACTATATGTTGATGACATATTGCTCATTAGAAACGACATTCCTGCACTGCAGTCTGTGAAGACTTGGTTAGGAAAGTGTTTTTCAATGAAAGATATGGGAGAAGTCGCATATATCCTTGGCATTAGAATCTATCGTGATAGATCTAAGAAATTGATTGGTTTAAGTCAAGATACATATATTGACAAAGTTCTTAAGAGATTCCGCATGGAAAACTCTAAGAGAGGAAATTTGCCAGTAGGCCATGGCATAACTCATAAGCAAGAATCAGTGTCCTAAGACAACTGATGAGCGTGAGAGAATGATTGGGATTCCATATGCTTCCGCAATTGGATCAATCATGTATGCCATGATATGTACAAGAATCGATGTCTCGTATGCTTTGAGCATGATGAGCAGATACCAATCAGATCCTGGTGAGAGTCACTGGATTGCAGTCAAGACGATTCTTAAGTACTTGAGAAAGACTAAAGATTCGTTCTTGGTGTATGGAGGAATGGAAGATGATCTAGTTGTAAGTGGTTACACAGATGCAAGCTTCCAAACTGACAAGGATGATTCAAGATCGCAATCTGGATTTGTATTTGTGCTAAATGGAGGTGCTGTTAGCTGGAAGAGTTCTAAGCAAAGTACCGTCGCAGATTCTACAACGGAAGCTGAGTATACTGCTGCATCTGATGCTGCAAAGGAAGCTGTTTGGATCAAGAAGTTCATTGGTGAACTAGAAGTGGTTCCTAGCATTGCTAACCCAATAGACCTTTATTGTGATAATAATAGTGCTATTGCTCAAGCAAAAGAACCAAGATCACATCAGAAATCCAAACACATACTTAGGTGTTTTCATATCATTCGAGAGATCGTTGATAGAGGAGATGTAAATATATGCAGAGTACCGACTGATGATAACATTGCCGACCCATTGACAAAGGGTCTTCCACAAGCAAAGCATGAAGGTCATGTTAGGTCTATGGGCATTCGATACATTAATTAGGCCTAGTGCAAGTGGGAGATTGTTGTTGTTGTATACTCTAGGCACGTTATGAGAACGATTAATGTTATTTATTGATTATGTGTTAATAAAGATATTGAATGTTGATTATTATATCCTTTGCATGTTTATTATAATAATCCCCGTCCCTGATAATTATGTATTAATTGTTAGTGTAAGTTTAATAAATAATCATATGATGATTATGGTGTATGGGATACAATTAAACTTATGGGTATTTGTTGGAGACCAAATACTGGACTGACCCGTATGAGATTTATATCATGGTCACAATGTCATAATTAAGTCTCATATAGTTATATTACTGGAATCTTTAGACTTGAGGTTATTACAGTCTTCCACTTGATAAACATTATGTTTGACATATTCAAACGTTACCCCTAACCGGGTAGTTATAAAGAATATGATGGGGCATAATCGGAATCATGTAGGGAAGAGTAATAAGCCAAGAAATGATTTGTTCCTCGACAAGAGAGATGTCAAGCTTTGGCCACTTAATGAATGTGTTAGTACCCAACCTGAAAATGAGTTATTAGGCATTCTAGAACTCACAGGGACCTCCCAGGTATTTACGAGCTGCGCAGGACTTATCCGGAATTTCCCGAAAAGCCCAGATAAGAAGATATCAACGACTGATCGGATGAAGCTACAAAGATAGGCGTTATCTCAATCCTCTCAGAGTCCATATTGATCAGAGCCTCGGGAATCGATCCCATCCGATCAGACCGGCCGGGCGGCCACATGCTCGGTCGGGCGGCCACTCCTTCAGGGTCGAGTTTTTTTATAAATAGATGACCTCAGTTCATTATTTCGATACACAATTCTCTCCCCCGAGTTCCACAAGCCAAACTGACAGCAAAACTCTCTCTCTAAGCCTTTCTAGCAATCCCGAAGGTCCGACGAACCCGCGCCAGAGATTCGATTTCGTTCTTGTCAAGATTGGTGAGAATTTGTCATGTTTTCTTAGTTTAGATCTGATTTATGCTATTTTCATCATGTTTATACATCTATATTCATATGATTCATAATGTGTTCTTCATGTTCTTGCTAGAATTCATAATATGCTCTATATCTAGGGTACCGATCTTTATGATTATGTGTTATTTCATACATGTTTCATGATATTATTATTATTATCCTAGATCTACGGCTTATCCCATGCATAACATGCTAGATCTAATGTTTTAATCCCTACTTATAATGCATAGCCGATGATGATCTCCAAGATCTAGGAACTACTTCTAAACCCTAAACTTTAGGTAAATATTCCCATGATCAGTAATTCTCCAAGGATGAATATGATGATTACACATTGATATTATCGATGGTATAATCATTATTCTAGGATGTGATCATCTTGTATGATTCTTTATCCTCCCCCTTCATTATGCATGATCCCGCTTCCTCTCTGTATTCCGATTATGTGCGAACTATGCTGACCTGAGCTTCTCATCACGAGAAGAACGTAGGCAATCTTCGGATCCGGTCTCAATCACTAACACACTACTAACACATTCATCATGATAGAAAGTATGACTTCTCGGGCGATAGGAGTGATAACTTGATATTCTTCTCTTGTCGTAACTTGACCCCCGAACCCTCTTTGTTAGCTTTTCTCAATGTTTTAGCTCAATAAAAACAACGTGGCGACTCTTAATAAGTTAAATGCCAACTTGAATATCCTAATCCCATAGATAATATAAATAAAGATAAATAAAATAAAGACTTCCCGTGCGTCGCCCGCATGACGGAAAGGGGTATTCACAGTGGCGACTCTGCTGGGGACTAGCATTGAACATCTTCAAACATAGAGGGTCAAACTTTCGTCAATATCATGATTATATGCTTACTTGCATTCTTCCCCCTTGTACTTTATCTCTTGTACATATTTGCTTCCCTTGTACTTTAGTGCGTTAATATCTTAACTGTTTCCTATTGTACCCTTTCTAACTATTTTTCATTGCATACATGTAAATACAAAAAACTCTCTGTTTTCTCCCTAAAAAATAACTAGTTGTTGTCCGCACACTACCACTAGGTCCGTGTCACACTGTACACCCTACTGGATACTCCGCTGAGTGCACAGATTTTGGTGATCCTGTCGCCTCTATCTTCGTGGCACCCGGGCTATCTAACTCACTGTTTTTACTCGTGAAGCAGTCGAGGTTAATCCTTTGTTCATTTCAAAACCATGCACTCACAGAGTCTAGGACACTCCAAAGTTGACCGATTGGTTTGACTAGCTTTTCTTTATAGACAATTAACGTGTCGTTCATGCCGTCATCCATTAAGTCTTTAATGAGTCGAGATCCTTCGAGAGAAAAAAAGCACAAAAAAATGAAATTCCCTACAAGGGTGTGCATATAGTAAGCCGAGTGATACTTTGTATAAGAATCTCAACTCGTTAAAAACTTAACGGAAGTAACATAAACGTTACTTTAAATGCCTTTAAACAAGGGTTAGTTGCTAGGATCCGTTAGGTCGGTGGAAGTCGCTTGCTGTAGACACCCGCCTTGGACCGCTTACCCCGATTGCACACTTGATTTTGTGTTTCTCCCTCTTCTAAGTGTTTCTTGTTAGTTTCTGTTACTTTGGTTAAGTTCTAGACGGGCTCCGTTAAGTCCAGGGACTAAACTGAATAACAGTTCTAACTTTCTAGTCCATTCTGTCAGATTTTGCCTTTCAGAGTCGCGCGCCTCCGCCCCTTGAGGCCAGACGCGCGCGCCTTCCGCCGCCTAGGTGGGATGCGCGCGCTTCTGGGGCGTGTCAGTTACAGATTCTGCCCAAGAATCTCTCCCTTGCTCATTATACATGATTTTGCCCAGGAAACTGATCTTTGTGACTCCGTTTTGGCACCAAAAACATCACTTTTCAACTATAAAAACCCTCCAATCCATCATTGGACGAGGACTTGGAAAAATCATCATTTTAGACCTTTTACTAACTCTTTGCCTAGACCTTTCCCTTGGGATTTCTTCAACAAAAGTACTCAACCTCTTCTTCAAGGCCTGACAAGAGGTTCTCTTTTTGAAGAATACTATAGGTAAATGTTTTAAGCACTTCTCTTCTTCTTGTTCTTCTTCTTCTTGTTCTTCTTCTTCTTCTTCTTCTTCTTCTTCTTTCTTCTTCTTCTTCGATCAAATGTGCAATCACCCAAAACCATTTGGGACATGACACCAACGGTCCTTTCATTACATTGAATTGGCCTAGGAGTCATCTCCCTAGATTTCAAACTCTAAAACCCCTTTTCATCATCATTTTAATAGGAAGAACACATTTATCTTAGAAAGTGAATTATGAACAAACAAGACCGACTTTGCTCGGGCGAAATGGGTGTTTAAGTACTTCCCATTTCGTAACCTAACCCCCGAACCCCTCATCCCAAAGAATCTATGTTTTCGTAAATCAAACTTAGGCTCATAAAACATTAGGTTTTCTTACGTTCCTCAAAAACGGGTGGAGACTCTAAAACACAATTAGACATCCTAGGTTAATTCACGCGCTCTAGCCAAGTTGTGGTTCCCCGGGGTATCTACAGTGGCGACTCCGCTGGGGACTGCTTGAGGGTTAAGCTTGTGTTTCTGTTTATAATTCACTTTTCTGGGCATTCTGGAAATTGACATGGGAAGCGCGCGCCTCAGACCTTCATGGTCCAAAGCGCGCGCATCCCGAGTCAAATTCCAGAATCGCCCGCCTTCCATGTGTTCTTTCTATTCTTCCTATTATTTCGTGCTAACAAACATTGCAGGGGTTCCATCACACAATCAGGACCAGAGCAATCCCCTGAGTCCATAAGTTTCTGATAATCTGACAGGTTAGCCCAGAAGCGGGCGCCTCCCAGATACAATGCGCCAGGCGCGCGCTTCCCACAACACCAGCCCGAGGCGCGCGCTTCTGGGCCAATTTCCAGGGCAAGAACAGGTTTCAGTGACTGAACAGAACAGTGGGGTGTGGGCACAGTTGCCTGCATCAGAACAGAATTGAACCCTTGGACTGTTTAATTTTATGTTTTTATTTATCGGTCACACGGGTGATTCGGGAGTTGTAATTTATGTGTTTATGTGTTCTTATCTTTTCTTTTCAAAAAAAAATAAAATTTTTTTGTCACGTGATAGACCTCACACTACGTGCACATTACTCCTATAAACTGCTCACTATCGAGTCGCACAAGTCCAACCCAAACCCGTCGAGGCCCGTCCTAGAAAGTTTCAAGCTCCACTCGACCTTGGCTCTTTCGAAGCGGTAAACCTCAGCCCGTGGCGTAGTTCACGACTACATGCCGAGGGTGACCTTTGAGCCTCATATTCAAGCCGAGCACAAGCCACACAATTCTAGTTAGGGTCTAACACTCCGTGACTCAAGTCGGTTTCCATGTACCGAGATTTCCCTAAACTAATGTCTTCAAAACATACATGCCAACTTGTTGAAACGGACGCAATAAAAATCCGTCCCCAAAAGTGGTTATTTTGGACGAAAATAAAAATCCGTCCCCGCATGTATGCTTTACTACATTAATTTAGTTTAATCCCGATACATGTAGGATTCACAAACGTGATGGAATCCGATGAGTATATGGGACCGCGAGATGGTCTATATACTAGTGTGACGATTCCATTATCTTCTTAGAAACCCCAAAAGGGACCCATTCCCTCCGACTTATAAAAAAAAAAAAAAAAGAGTTTTTTTTTTTCTTATGTGGTTCGAGTCGTGTGCCCAACTGTGTGTTCTCAACCTCCTCATGGACCGAAAGTGTGAACCGAGACTGACAAGGGCTACTTCTCCAATTATAGGTCCGATTGGTACTCTCCGCATCTACAGAGATTCATCCAACAGGCTTGTCCGTGAACCGATCACTCCAACAGCTTCTACATCATCAATGGCCGGCGACTCCAACACCAACAACGCCATGACTCTCGAACAGCTTTCTGCCATGGTTCAAACACTCCAACAACAAGTCTCCACCCTTAACCAAGAGGTTCAAACCAAAGAAGCCTTGTGGCAAGCTCATGTCGACAGTCAAAGGGAGGCCCACGAGGCCGAAGTTGACCAACTGAAAGCCAAGCTCCTCAAGCTCTTCAAGAACAAGGGGGTTAATGACAATGAGGAATCCGAGTGGACCAATGGTTTGTTTGAAAGCCCATATGTCAATGCCCGTACCAAAAAAGTGGGGGGACATAGCACCGACAACAACGACCCCAAAATGGTCGATTCCATCATGGCCTACATTGATCAGAAATTTGATGGCCTCAACATGGGAAAAGGCTCCAACACAAGCCTTTATCAGTCATCCATCCTCATGAGCACGATGGCCACTCTTCCTGACAAATTCAAGATGCCCGACATTAGCAAGTTTAAGGGCAACTCATGCCCGATGTCTCACATCAAGACTTACATTTGGGCTATGGTTCCGAAGAAGGTCTCCCCAAAAGTTATGGCTCAATGCTTTCCTCTCACCCTCGAGGTGGCACCCAACGATTGGTATGCAACTCTCCCGCTCACTGTCCGTCTTGATTGGGATGCCACTATGCTTGCCTTCAAGAATCAATATGAAGGCAACACCACTCACCGGCCCAGAAGGAAAGAGCTCGAGAATACCACTCAAAGAGACAACGAGTCCTTCATTGACTTTACAAGGAGATGGAATGACAAACTCTCTGAAATTTTTGAGAGGCCAAACACAAAAGAGAAAATGGACATCTTTCTCAAATGTCTCAAGATTGATCTCCGCACCCACCTAAGTGGGGCTTGCTACTCCGACTTCTCCCAAATGTATGAGGCGGGGGTACGCATGGATGACTTGCTCAAGGAGATTAAGAAGGCCACTCCTACCTACCGATACAAGGCCGCCTCTAGTTCAAACAAAGAGGCTTCTGTCAATGCCGTTACTACTGACAAGGGGAATTACAAGAAGGTTCCCCCACCACAAGGCAAGCGGTTCCAAAACGACCGCGTCTACACTCCTCTCAACGGCATGACCATCACCGAGGCCTATAAAGCTCTAAAGACCAAGGGACAAATCACCCCTCTTCAAGGGTACAAGCAACCACAACCGCTCCGTGCCAATCATGCTCACCACAAATGGTGTGACTACCATCAATGCACCGGCCACCTCACCGAGGATTGCTTCTCCATCCGCAACACCATCCAAGACCTCATAGACAAGAAGGAATTCGTAATCCCTAATGAAGGTGGTGTCAATGTAATTGAGGTAGGAGAGTTTGAAGGAACCACTCATTCAATCCCAATTGTGAATGAGGGCTCCGAAGATATTAATAAACTTGATAATTCTTGTTATGTTGTGACTTATGATGAGATTATGAGGGAAGTCTTAGAGAATAGGAAGAAGAAGCTACAAGGGACCGTGAACGTGCTCACTCGCAGCGGCCGAGTAACAACAAGCACAATCCCTCCCAATACTGCAGCAACTAGCACCTCTTCTCAAAGATCGCAAGCACGCGACATACCCGAAGATCCTTTGTTAACACAGCTTAAGAAGACGCAAGCCAACATATCCATCTGGGACCTTATTGCATCATCAAAGAAACACCGAGACCTCATCATCAAGAACTTGGATGACACATCAGTCTCTCCCGACATGACTCCCGAGGACCTCACAGCAATGATAGGTCACATTCACTTCGGCAATGTCATCACTTTCGCCGACATGGACCTCCCGCCATTTGGGTCCGAACACAACGAAGCGATCTACCTCAAAGTAAGGGCAAGAGGGAGACCCATATCAAGAGTTCTAGTAGATGGTGGTTCCGCACTCAACTTAATGCCTAGCCGAGTCATGGGCATACTGGGGCTCAAAAGCTCCGATTTACAACCCTCCGCACAAGTCATTAGAGGGTACGACAGCACTGCCCGTACAGTCATGGGAATGTTAGAAGTGGATATCGAATTTGGAAGCATGATCATGTCCGTCCCATTCCAAGTACTTGATGTCCCTGCTTCATTCAACCTACTTCTGGGCCGACCTTGGATTCACAGTTCCAATGCGGTACCTTCCACTCTCCATCAGTGCGTCAAGATCAGAAACGGGGACTAGATAGTCACTATCATGGCTGAAAATGTCACCATCCACAGAAATGGGGGACAACCCGTTCACCAAGTCCAACACGGGATAGAAGATGCCACTCTCTCCGGCGTCAACACCATTGACAAAGAAGGGGGAAACAGAGAGTGGGTCCCCAGCAATCCTAAAGTCCTCCGCATGATGAGGAACATGAATCACTTTCCCGGTCTTAGCCTAGGGAAACATCAACAAGGGATATTACACCCCGTGGAAGTTCCTTTTATCAAGAACAAGTTTTGTCTGGGATACGAGCCTACCAAAGATGACTTGAAATACGAGCAAGCAGTCAAGAATCAAAGGACCCAAGCTCGCAAAGAAGGTCGACAATATGAAATCCCTGACTTGAGACCTTACCGCAAAACACTAAACGGTTATTTTGTTCGCCAAGGGGAAGATGTCCCGTACATGATCTTTCCCGAACCGTGGGTTAACGACAAGGGCGTCAGAAAGCCCGGTCTCGAGATCTTCACCGACTGTGAAATACCGGCACTAGAAAGGGAACCTACTCCAATGTCACCCCGAGAGTGGTGGGGCAAGAAAGTGACTATAGAATCCGAGGTAGAGATTACCGTGGGGGAAGAATTATCCGATCAAGCCTCCATGTTCGAAGAATTGGCCATTATGGACGATTGTCAAGTCAACGCCATCTCCGACAACACAGAAATGGAGAACCCATCCAGTAGCGAGATTCAGACAAGCTCCGAGCCAATCAACAACTGGTATTCAACGAAGGGGCCTTTAGTATCCGAGGATTTCTTGGTTCGAGAAATGGGTTGCATACCCCGCACAGCAACAAAGGAAGAGCGGCTCACACTTACTTTCGAGTCCGAGAGTGTTTCTAATACCCTCACCCAAGAGGATAAGAGGCCATAGCTGAGGTGTGTTTCCTTTCTTTGCTAATGAAAAATTTGATATTTCTGAGTACCCCGAGATTGCAAACATCATAAATGATGAATTAACTAATAACGAATTTAATGAACAAGTTAATAACGATTCAAATTATGATGAAACAGACCACGAAAACATAACATACCTAATGAACTAGCTCAACAGGTTCGTTGTCGTGGTGAAAATGGTTCAGGGGCTGATGAAGAATTGCATACTGTTAATCTGGGTACCGACGAAGAGCCGAAAGAAACGAAGATTGGCAGCTTCTTCAAGGGGGAAGACAAAGACAAACTGACTGCACTACTCAGAGAATTTTTGGATGTATTCGCATGGTCATACAAAGACATGCCGGGTTTGGACAGAAAGGTCGCGGAGCACAGAATTCCGATCAGAGAGGACGCCAAGACAGTAAAGCAGAAGCTCAGAAAGATCAAGCCAGAATGGTCTCTACAAGTCAAAGAAGAGATTGAAAAGCTCCTCAGTGTGGGTTTCATCAAAGTCATTGAGTATCCAACTTGGCTAGCCAACATTGTGACAATCAGAAAGGCAAACGGCAAGGTTCGAGTTTGTGTGGACTTCCGGGATTTGAACAAAGCTTCCCCGAAAGATGATTTTCCACTACCAAACATCGACATGCTCGTCGATTCAACTGCCAACTATGAAGTCCACTCATTCGTGGACGGTTTTACCGGTTACAATCAGATTCTCATGTCCGAAGAGGATCAACACAAAACAGCTTTCACAACTCCGTGGGGGACCTTCTGCTACACAGTCATGCCGTTCGGACTAAGGAACGCTGGGGCTACCTACCAGAGGCTGTTACGGATCTATTCCATGACATGATTCATAAAGAGATCGAGGTCTATGTGGACGACTGTAGATACCCCGGGGAACCACGGCTTGTCTAGAGCGCGTGAATTACCTAGGATGTCTAATTGATTTAAGAGTCGCCACCCACGTTTTAGAGGAACGCGAGAAAACCTAAGAAAATAGCCTTTTTTGTACGAAAATCAGAGATTCGGGAGAGAAAGGTTCGGGGTTAGGTGACGGAGTGGGAAGTACTTAAACACCCACT
Source organism: Campanula takesimana (assembly GCA_026119855.1). NCBI lineage: Eukaryota > Viridiplantae > Streptophyta > Magnoliopsida > Asterales > Campanulaceae > Campanula > Campanula takesimana. The sequence goes on along the minus strand of JAOWBW010000971.1, from coordinate 131,110 downwards.
CCGCCCCGCTTACGCGGGTCTTGCTACTTTTGGTGTTCTAATGCTAAATGTCCTTCAATTAATTAATATAAAAATGTGCTAACAATTATAATGTAAAGGAAAAGGGGAAATAAAAAGATGAATGATTTTATTAATTTAATGCTAAAAGATTACATGTTGAATTATTGTTAAACAATTACATAAAGAGAAATGAAAAGTAAATTAAAATGGAATTAAAATGTTGGGATGTAACTTTGACCAAACTCAATAGTGAAGTGGTCTTTTGGTTGTATCTCTTTTTATAGAGATTGCATACATTTAAGAAGTAGAAAATAGAAAAAATGAAGTTGTACCTTAAGAAGAGGACTTCAAACGTGGACTTGAAAATGGTGTTTTGTTGTGGAGAAATTGTTGTAGAACAATTTTATGTAGAGTCTTGTTATGAAGAACTCTTGTTGGGAGAATTTGTGTAGAGAATTGTGTATAGTGTGTGTATAGAGAAAATTCAAGTCTAAAAATAAGGTCAAGGTCTAAAAATTAGGTCCCTTTCCAAGGTAGGAGATGATGGTTTTTATAGATAAAATTAGGAGGGAAAGGTTGGAGGGAAATTGGTCAATCCATGTGAAATGGAATTGACCAATCAAGAAAAAGATAAATAAAAGAATTAATGAAAGAAATAAAAGAAAATCAAATAATAATAAAATGAAATATTTTGTTTTTATGGAGAATGGCTAGAATAAAGGATTTGGGAGTTATGAAATAAGGGGGAATGAATGTGGATGTAAAAAGGAGGTGTTTGTGATCAAGAAGAGATTTTCTAAATAAGAAAAGGGAGGGAAAAATGGTGCTATCCGTTACTGCCAAAGCGGGAAGCGCGCGGGTCCGGTCTATTAAACCAAACGCGCGCGCGACCCATTGACGGTGCCGGAAGCGCCCACGGGCTAAAACGACAGAATGACAGAAATGACTCTAAAAGTTAACTCTGTTATGCAGTTTAGTCCAAAACTAACGGAATCAGTTAGGAACTTAACGGAAATAACAGAAATTAACAAAATCAAGTTAAATAAAAATACTATGTATGCAATCGGGGTGAGAGGTCCAAGGCGGGGTGTCTACAGAGCCCCTCGGCGACGTGGATTGCAAAGCAAAACGCGTCGACGAAAGAAAGACAACCGCCGAGGACATCGACAAGAGAAAACAAAGACTCGATAAAACATGAATTTGAAATTACAAAGGATAGGAGTGCGCTCCCTGTATGAGCGGCTTAATTGCTATAGAAAGGATATATAGCGGGATCCGTTTGCTGAAGGGGGATCCGTTTGCTGATTGCGGGATCCGTTTGCTGAATGCGGGATCCGTTTGCTGAAGCAGGATCCATTTGCTGAAGCGGGATCTGTTTGCTGATGCGGGATCCGTTTGCTGATGCGGGATCCGTTTGCTGAAGCGGGATCCGTTTGCTGAAGCGGGATCCGTTTGCTGATGCTCCGTTTCCTGAATGCGGGATCCGTTTGCTGAATGCGGGATCCGTTTGCTGGATGCGGGATCCGTTTGCTGATGCGGGATCCGTTTGCTGAATGCGGGATCCGTTTGGTGAAGCGGGATCCGTTTGCTGAAGCGGGGTCCGTTTGCTGATGCGGGATCCGTTTGCTGAAGCGGGATCCGTTTGCTGATGCGGGATCCGTTCGCTAAGGCGGGATCCATTTGCTGAAGCGGGATCCGTTTGCTGAAGCGGGATCCGTTTGCTGATTGTGGGATCCGTTTGCTGATTGCGGGATCCGTTTGCTGGAATACGAGATCACCGTGGACCAAATTGCTGTTACAACTGCTGTTGACTTTATCGTGGGGATGCGGGCATGGTTGACTGTGGACCATTTTCTGTTGGGGATGAAGTTCCTTGAGTTGCGGATGCTGTTGACTTCGTGGTGGTACCTGCTATGTGTGTGCTTGGCATGTATATGTGTTTGTGCAAGATAATGCATGAAGTGTGAAATGAAGAGAGAAATTGTGCTCGTGGTGCAATGTGATTTTGAAAGAAATTTATATGAGAGAGAAGTAAAGTCATTCTGTTTGTGAAGTGATTTTTGAAAGCAGAGATTGCTTGAGATGATGATGTTCATACCTTCACTTACTATTGCCGCTTGATTGGGGATGGATTGCTGAAGGATGTTGATGCTTTTGATGAAGAATGACCATGCTTTGGATGGAGAATTATGATGTTGGTGATGATGAATTGTTCTTGCCTTTGAAGGAGTGTCGGCGAGATGGTGTTCCGGATGGTGGGTTGGTCGTGCCAAAAGGCTGCCTACGTATCCCTTGAAAGGAATCAGACCAGCATAGTTCAAGGATGATGGAGAATGCTGGGGAAGAATGCTAGGAGCAAGGCAAAGTAAAGCACATACTTTTGCACATAGAAGGAGAAAAAGAAAAAGAAAAATCTTTTTTTATTATTATTATTTTTTTATTTAAGATTAGAAGGGAAAGAATATGCACACATGTGAGAAAAAGATTTTTTTTTTTAGTTCGTGGGTGAACCATTTTAACCATTGTGTGTTTGTAAAGCCAACCCAAGATCAAGTCATGTTTGATCGAAGTCCGGATTGCCTCGCATGAATGTCGTTACTGCGGTGTCCAATGAAAATTGATGTCTAGCCCAAGAGATTTGTTGTTTATGGGGCTTTAAAAGGACTATTGATGCCGAGATGCCAAGGGGTTGCTGACTGTAAAGCCCCTCGGATGCTGAACTTTGAGTGGCTTATGAAGCCCCAAGATGAATCAACTCTTAGCCCATTCAAATAAACTGTCTTTTGTTGTCGACGTGGGCAAGCCCCAAGAGAAGATCATTGATACCAAGCTTTGAGAGATTGCTAAGCCCCAAATGTCATGGGCTTATCAAGTTTGAAGATGGTGGGATGTGGAGACCTTTCGGTGTGAAGCCTCAAATCGGCTTAGCTTTGTATTGAGAGCGGATGCCACATCGGGTAGGACTCTTGAAGGCGATCTCCTTCTTTCTCTTGTTTGGAGATGGATGGCCCTTTTTTGTGGTTGATACCCAAATGTAGTACGGTCTTCGGGAGACGTCTCGTGGGAGATTGTGATGTTGTTGCAGATGATAAGGTCTTGGTGTGATAAAGTCTCGAATGGTATGTTTTCTCGAGTCTTCTTGAGTTGAACCGACGGCGGATCTTCGGATGCAGCTTGTGCTTTTGATCTTAGAGAAGGGGGTGCTGTATTGCAGAAACATTGGGATTGGCCGTAACTCTGTCTCTAGAGTTAACATATTGGCATTGCCCGCCATAACTCAGCCGGGTGAGTCTAGCATATTGAATCTTTTTCCTTTTCTCTAAGACTTCCTTCAGAATCTCGTTGTGAGTTCTAACAAGAATCATCAAATTCATTCATATCATCGGAGCCTTTATTTAAAACCAAGAGGCCTTTTGACTGGAAGTGTTGAGGGACCATTGAAGTTTGATCCCTTTCATGGAGCCATAAGACTACTCCCAAATTGTATTGCTCGGGTACCACTGCCCAAAAGCTTGTTAATTGCGAAGCCCCAATATTGCCCTTTGCTTGTATCACTGTAATGCCGTAGCCCAAAAGATTGTAGATTGCGAAGCCCCTTGAGACCTTTCGGTATAAAACTTCAAATGTTGCTGGGGACATTGAAGTGAATTGCTTCTTGCCGAGGGAGCCTTTAAGACTTGATCGTAGCCCCTAGAGTGCCATCCGAGTACGGGCACACATGACAAGAGGGCTTTTTGACATCCCTTTTGAGAGACTCTGAGGATAGTCTCACACATCTTTCTTGAGCATAGCCCCTAGGGATTATTGATTGTCAAATGAAGCAAAAGAAACCCTTGTTCTTGAGTCACATAGCCCCTAGGGCGTCACCATTTTTTGAGCAAAGCAAGAGTGACTCATCCTCGTGCGAGGGAACAAACATGAGAGCAAATGGCAAGAGCTACTCCATTTCTCGGGAGCCTTTCGGCGTGCATACTTGAAGAAGCTTTGAAAACTGAGACACATGTTCTTGGAGCCTTTCGGCGTGCATACTTGAAGAAGCTTTGAAAACTGAGACACATGTTGTTATTTGCTGCCCAAGCCAATTGACTAGCTAGGGATTATTTGCGCAACCTCGTGCCTTTTTATGATGAGCTCGTTCTTGGATGGGTCTTGGTTACCACGGGCCTCCTTTTCATGAACCCAAAAATGCACACTGCTGGAGAATGATGCCAATAACGCAATCCCAAAGTTGACTCGGTGGGGAATTGACTTGCTGACGAGATCCAATGTAGAGCTTGTGCAGTTGTCTTCCTTAGAGGCCGGAGATCTCCATTTCTTTTTCCCTTCTCTCTCTCACTCTCTCATTTTTTTTATGACGCACCCTGTTTTTTGCCTAGACCGCCCTTTCGGGTTTTCAATCTAGCGGGTATCTCTTTTGCGTCTTCTTTTTTTTTTTACTCGATTAATGAGGAAGTGTGCATTGACTCTGGCTGAGGAGATAAGACATGTGATTTTGCGGTGAAGACCTCTTGTCACTAAAGATGAGTGACATTGACTCGACTAGGGAAGTGTCCCTAGTATTGACTTTCTGTATGTATATTTTTTGAATGACTCACGAAGGCAAGTATGCCATTAAGAGAGAAGAGAAAGAAAGCCCCAGTTTGATTGCAAGAAACTGGGAGTATCGCAGAAAGAAGAGAAACCCCTAGACTCGACAAGGAACGGAAAGCGATTCCAAATCTAAGAAAGTTGTTCAATCTTTTGGTGATTAATTCATTGGCAAATGAATCGTACAAAGATGTCATGACAAGTTCGAGAGGAAGGCCGATCACCATAACGCGCTAGGGCTAAACATATCTTCTTTCTTGTATGAGACCGGACCCGAAGGTTGCCTACGTTCCTCCAGTGTAGAGGCTCAGGTCACCGTAGTTCTTGTGGATTCTCCTTTCGTCGAGATGGTTGTTGCTTCGTCCTTCATTGGTGGAATGATGTTGATCTTGTACTTCTTTGATTGAGGGGGATTTTTTTTTTTTTTTTTTTTTTTTTTTTTTTTGTGCTCTAACTTTTGCCTAGGTTGATTTGAGGATTTCAACCTAGCGAGCTTTTTTTTTTTTTTTTTTTTAATCCCCTTTTGAAAACTTTGCTTCATGATTGTTGCTCCACCTTTCTTTGTCTTGATTTCGTCGTTGTTGATGTCTTCGTTGTTGATGCCGTCGTCGATATTTAGCCCCTAGGCGCTCAAGCGATGGCCTTCATTCCAAAACTTGTTTAGACACCTTTTCATCATTTTGCCAATAATTAAATTGAACAACTTGGAAGAGTGTATGAGGACAAGAACGACTTTTTATTTGATGACTCAATGGACTCGAACATTTAACATAGGACGAGAGAAAATATTAATGCACACTTAAGAGGACTTTCGACCCTTTTTTTTTTTTTTTTAAAAAAAATAATCCTATTTCTAGGTAGAGAAAGAGAAACGGAGATTGTTGTTGTCGGCCTTGTAGCATGATCTCTTGTTGAAACCCCATTTCAAATCTGAGCCTCTTCCTTGATGAGTTCTTGCATGTTGCCATTCTCTAACTGTTGTTCTTCACCCACGGTAAATTCACCATTGTCAATCAAGTCTTGGATGATGTTGCGGATGGAGAAGCAATCCTCGGTGAGATGACCGCTGCATTGGTGATAGTCACACCACTTGTGGTGGGCATGGTTGCGACGTAATGGTTGTGGTTGCTTGTACCATTGGAGAGGAGAAACTTGTCCCTTGGTTTTGAGAGCTTCGTAGGCCTCGGTGATGGTCATACCATTGAGAGGGGTATAGACACGGTCGTTGGTGGCACCTTTGTGACTTTTGAGGGATGAGCCACTTGAGCGTGCTTTAACGTGGACCTTTACCTTGCTGTCGATGAGCTCTTGCAAACGAGCCTTAAGTTCGGACACTTCTTCTTCGTGAATTTTCCTCTCGAGATCAAGACGGTCTTGCCACAAATCATCCTTGCGGCGGGCATCCTCGACAAGTCTATCCATTTGTTCCCCCATGGCTCTTATTATGTCGAAGAGCCTTTCGTTGGACATGGAGATGTTCTCACCCTTGTTGTTGTTGCCGTTGGAAGCCATTGGACCTATTGAGAGAACACGGTGGATCTTAGGTTGGCCCCACAAACATATTTTGAGTAAAATTATTTCACCCACAAACAAAAGTAAAGACTCAAACCACATAAAGAAAAGACTATTTTTTTTTATTTACAAAAGTCGGAAGGACATAGTCCTTTTTGGGGTTTCTAGAAAAATAGTGGAATCGTCACACTAGTATATAGACCTACTCGCGGTCCCATATACTCATCGGATTCCACCACGCTTGTTAATCCTACATGTGTCGGGATTAAACTAAATTAATGTAGTAAAGCATACATGCGGGGACGGATTTTTTATTTGCGTCCAAAATAACCACTTCGGGGACGGAGTTTTATTTCGTCCATAACAACGAGTGGCATGTATGATTTGAAGACATTAGTTTAGGGAAATCTTGGCACATGGAAACCAACTTGAGTCACGGAGTGTTAGACCCTAACTAGAATTGTGTGGTTTGTGGCTAAAGAGAGGCTTAAAGGTCACCCCCGGCATGTAGTCGTGAACTACGCCACGGGCTGAGGTTTACCGCTTCGGAAGAGTCAAGGTCGAGTGGAGCTTGAAACTTCCTAGGACGGGCCTCGACGGGTTTGGGGTTGGACTTGTGCGACTCGATAGTGAGCAGTTGATAAGAATTTTGCGCGTAGTGTGAGGTCTAACAAGTGACAAATTTTTTTTTTTTAAGGAAATAAAAAAAAACAAATAAGCACGTATTTACAACTTTTGAATCACCCGTTTGACCGATAAAAATGAACAAAATGAATAAAATCAGTTATGTGCAGGCCCGGTGCCCACACACTGTCAAACCCATCCATTTTGTTCACGGTTTCTGTTTCTGGGAAATGCCCAGAAACGCGCGCATTCAGAAGCCTACTCGGGAGGCGCGCGCGTTAGACTGAGAGAAATGGAGGCGCCCGCTTCTGGGCAGTACCTGCAAATCAGCGGGTTCAAATGATTGCCTTGACCCTAAATTATAGAACTTTTTCCCCTGCAGTAAACGTTAGCACAGAAACATGGAATTGAAGGACAAGATGGGAGGCGGGCGATTCTGGTAATTAGGTTCGGACGCGTGCGCTTTAGGCCAAGAAGGCCAGAGGCGCGCGCTTCCTACCCTTTTTACCAGAATGCCCAGAAAATAATATAAAAGAACACCAAAAATGAAAAACGCAAGTTTAACCCTCTATATCCCCAGCAGAGTCGCCACTGTAGATACCCCGGGGAACCACTGCTTGGCTAGAGCGCGTGAATTACCTAGGATGTCTAATTGATTTTAAGAGTCGCCACCCACGTTTTAGAGGAACGCGAGAAAACCTAAGAAAATAGCCTTTTTTGTACGAAAACCAGAGATTCGGGAGAGAAGGGTTCGGGGGTTAGGTGACGGAGTGGGAAGTACTTAAACACCCACTCCGCCCCGCTTACGCGGGTCTTGCTACTTTTGGTGTTCTAATGCTAAATGTCCTTCAATTAATTAATATAAAAATGTGCTAACAATTATAATGTAAAGGAAAAGGGGAAATAAAAAGATGAATGATTTTATTAATTTAATGCTAAAAGATTACATGTTGAATTATTGTTAAACAATTACATAAAGAGAAATGAAAAGTAAATTAAAATGGAATTAAAATGTTGGGATGTAACCTTGACCAAACTTCAATAGTGAAGTGGTCTTTTGGTTGTATCCCTTTTTATAGAGATTGCATACATTTAAGAAGAAGAAAATAGAAAAAAATGAAGTTGTACCTTAAGAAGAGGACTTCAAACGTGGACTTGAAAATGGTGTTTTGTTGTGGAGAAATTGTTGTAGAACAATTTTATGTAGAGTCTTGTTATGAAGAACTCTTGTTGGGAGAATTTGTGTAGAGAATTGTGTATAGTGTGTGTATAGAGAAAATTCAAGTCTAAAAATAAGGTCAAGGTCTAAAAATGAGGTCCCTTTCCAAGGTAGGAGATGATGGTTTTTATAGATAAAATTAGGAGGGAAAGGTTGGAGGGAAATTGGTCAATCCATGTGAAATGGAATTGACCAATCAAGAAAAAGATAAATAAAAGAATTAATGAAAGAAATAAAAGAAAATCAAATAATAATAAAATGAAATATTTTGTTTTTATGGAGAATGGCTAGAATAAAGGATTTGGATCAAGAAGAGATTTTCTAAATAAGCTATCCGTTACTGCCAAAGCGGGAAGCGCGCGGGTCCGGTCTATTAAACCAAACGCGCGCGCGACCCATTGACGGTGCCAGAAGCGCCCACGGGCTAAAACGACAGAATGACAGAAATGACTCTAAAAGTTAACTCTGTTATGCAGTTTAGTCCAAAACTAACGGAATCAGTTAGGAACTTAACGGAAATAACAGAAATTAACAAAATCAAGTTAAATAAAAATACTATGTATGCAATCGGGGTGAGAGGTCCAAGGCGGGGTGTCTACAGAGCCCCTCGGCGATGTGGATTGCAAAGCAAAACGCGTCGACGAAAGAAAGACAACCGCCGAGGATATCGACAAGAGAAAACAAAGACTCGATAAAACATGAATTTGAAATTACAAGGATAGGAGTGCGCTCCCTGTGTGAGCGGCTTAATTGCTATAGAAAGGATATATAGCGGGATCCATTTGCTGAAGGGGGATCGTTTGCTATTGCGGGATCCGTTTGCTGAATGCGGGATCCGTTTGCTGAAGCAAGATCCGTTTGCTGAAGCGGGATCCGTTTGCTGATGCGGGATCCATTTGCTGAATGCGGGATCTGTTTGCTGAAGCGTGATCCGTTTGCTGAAGCGGGATCCGTTTTCTGATGCTGTTTGCTGATGCGGGATCCGTTTGCTGATGCGGGATCCGTTTGCTGATGCGGGATCCGTTTGCTGATGCGGGATCCGTTTGCTGGATGCGGGATCCGTTTGCTGAGGATCCGTTTGCTGAAGCGGGGTCCGTTAACTCTGTTATGCAGTTTAGTCCAAAACTAACGGAACCAGTTAGGAACTTAACGGAAATAACAGAAATTAACAAAATCAAGTTAAATAAAAATACTATGTATGCAATCGGGGTGAGAGGTCCAAGGCGGGGTGTCTACAACGAAATGATCATCCATTCAAAGGGAACCAACGGTCAACATTTGACTGACCTTCGCAAGTTCTTTGAAAGGCTCCGACAACACAAGATGAGGCTCAATCCCGCAAAGTGCACTTTTGGGTCATCAGAGGAAAGGTTCTTGGTTACATGGTCACTGAAAGAGGAATTGAAGCCGATCCCTCCAAGATCAAGGCAATCATTGACATGCCTCCCCCAAAGACTCAGAAAGAAATCAAAGGTTTCATGGGCAGACTCCAATACATCAGTCGGTTTGTGCACCAACTCAGTTCCATGTGTGAGCCAATCTTCAAGCTACTCAAAAAGAATGTGGCTCTAGAATGGACCGATACGTGCCAAGAAGCATTCGACCAAGTGAAGCATTACTTGACATGCCCTCCAGTTTTGGTTCCACCACACGAAGAGAAGCCTCTCTTGCTCTATCTCACTGTCAATGATGAAACCCTAGGGGCTATGTTAGCACAAGAACAGCGAGACTCCACAAAAGAGAATGCCATCTACTTTGTCAGCCGACGGTTTCAAGGAGCTGAAAAGAACTACTCTGTCTTAGAGAAGTCTTGTGCTGCATTGGTTTGGGTTACCCAAAAGCTCAAGCATTACATGGAGGCCTTCCCAATCAAGTTGGTAGCAAAAGTGGACCCGCTCCGCTACATCTTCGAGAAGCCTTTCATGTCAACAAGAATAGCCAAATGATATTTCATGCTCGCCGGCTACGATATCACTTACGTCACACTCAAATCCATCAGGGGGAAAGTGTTCAGTGATCAGCTTGCTGAATTTCCGTGTGACGAAGTGAAGGGGGAAGATGTACAGTTCCCCGACGAGCATTTAATTTGCGCTACAACAGAGGAAAATAAGTGGCAACTTTTTTTCGATGGCGCAGCCAATAAGCATGGATATGGCATAGGAATATTACTTGTTGATCCAAAGGACATGTATACTCCAATCGCCATCCGCCTCGAATTTGAAGCCACTAACAACACCGCTGAGTACGAAGCTTGCATAGCGGGGCTCGAAGCAGCCCTCGAAAGAAATGTCACAAGTTTAGAAGTATTCGGTGATTCCTTGCTCATCATCAACCAGACATCCAGAAAGTGGAAGATTCAAGACTCGACTCTGCAACGGTATGGTCAACATCTCGAGGAGTTGGTTGAACAATTTCAAGAAATCACCTTCAATTACCTACTAAGGGACAAGAACCGTTTTGCTGATGCACTAGCCACCATCGCTTCACTGGTTGAAATACCTGAGGGTAAAATGGTGAAACCCTTCAAAATTTCCCGACGAAACAGTCTGGCATACTGCATGAATATCGAGATCAACGAGGTCCAAACAAACTCCCCGTGGTACGTAGATATCATGAATTTCCTCAAGGATGGTACTACCCCGAGAACATCAATAGGAAGTCTCAAATGGCATTGCAAAGATTAGCCTCTCGATATGTACTGATTGGGGACAGAGTCTACAAAAGGCATCACGAGGGGATCAATCTCCTATGTGCAAATGAGACCGAAGCTCAAGAAATAATGCATGAGATCCACGAAGGTGAATGTGGGCCTCACATGAACGGGTTTATGTTGGCCAAGAAGATACTCCGCATGGGTTACTATTGGAGTACCATGGAAAGGGACTGCATCGAGAAAGTCAAGAGGTGCGCCAAATGCCAATTCCATGCCAATCTACAGCACGCTCCACCCTCACAGCTTTACAATATGACTACGCCTTGGCCTTTCTCTTGTTGGGGCATAGACATCATCGGCAAAGTTCACCCTACTGGAAGCAACGGACATCTTTCGTCCTTGTAGCCGTGGACTATTTTACAAAATGGGTCGAAGCACAGGCTTACCGAGTTCTCAATGCCAAGAAAGTGGCCGAATTCGTGAAAACCCACATCATGTGCCGATACGGCGTTCCTTATGAGATCATCTCAGACAACGGGTCTCACTTTGAGAAAGAGATGGACGCACTCCTGGTAGAATACAAGATTACTAAGCACAAGTCATCTCCATACCGCCCTCAAGCAAACGGCGCGGTCGAGGCAGCTAATAAGACAATCGAGACCATTGTGAAGAAAATGGCCTCCACTGGAAGGGATTGGCCTGAAAAGTTACCTCTAGTGTTATGGGGCTACCGCACGTCAATACGGACAGCGACTGGAGAAACTCCGTATGCACTGGTATATGGTTTCTGAAGCTGTACTACCAATAGAGCTTGAAGTTCCGTCCCTGCGGGTCCTCCTCGAGAACCAAGTCAATGAAGTCGATTGGATGCAAAGTCGATATGAACAGCTAGCCCTACTCGACGAGAAAAGGCTAAGAGCGATCGAGCGTACAAGGGCCTATCAACAAAGAATGGCTAGGGCTTTCAACAAAAAGGTGAAGCCCCGAAACATCAGTGTGGGGGATTTGGTCCTAAGACAACACCCTCCTAATGCCATGAACCCCCTTGGAAAATGGGGACCCCGATGGATTGGTTCGTACGTAGTCAAGAAGATACTAAGCGGCGGTGCAGTCCGACTCGTGGACTTAGACGGAGATCAACTGCCAAAGAAAGTCAACCTCGACAAATTGAAGATGTTTTACGTCTAATAAACGAAGACCATAAAAAAAAAAAAAAAGCTCGCTAGGTTGAAAACCCGGAAGGGCGGCGTAGGCAAAAATTAGAGCACGTGCAAAAAAGAAGCCCGCTAGATTGAAAACCCGAAAGGGCGGTCTAGGCAAAAAACAGGGTGCACATAAAAAAAAAAATGGTCTTCGTTTGTTTGAACTACGGAGACCTGAGCCTCTACACTAGAGGAACGTAGGCAACCTTCGGGTGCGGTCTAAAACATAAACAAATACCCAAATCATTCTCAAATTAACGAGATGCAATTTTTATTCATTCACTAAATCATTCTTATAATTACAAAGAAAATGTTGAGCTATTAAAAGACATTAAAACATTAAATCCTAACAAGTGGTCTTTTCTAATTGCAATCTCATGGGGTACAAAAAAATATTTAATCTTTCTTCGGTTTGGGGACCCATCGCTTTTGGGTACGGCCTTTAGTCTTCTTGGAGGGAGGCGGAGCATTCTCGAGACCACCAAGACAAGAAAAGACACTCGGGCGAGTCGGAGCTTCATCAACAACCTTCTCCTTGCCCTTGCTAGAAGGAGCTTTGACCGGAACAACCACAGGACGCTTCCACACATGAGAAGAATTCCCCTTGCCTTTCTTCTTCTTAGGCAAATAACGAGGCCTATAATCCCTCACATGGACCACCGGCTTCACGGAATCCACGGCAACAACATCCTCATTTGGTCTTCCCAAACGATCAAAAACGCTAGGACGCGTCTTCACAATTGGAGCAATAGGGACGGACTTATCACTTTCGGGGACAGAAACCTTGACTTCAAAAGTAAAGGTCATCGGGGCCATTGCTACGAGAATTTTGAGGTATAGAGTAAGGGAAAGGATGCAGGATATTGCTGTGTGATCATTCTGATCGAAAATGGTTTGAATTTATAGCTGTTGGAGTGCCCAGCTTAGAAAAGAAAGGGGCTGGAATTCAGCAAGCCAGAAGCGCGCGCCTCCTACAAGCGATTCCAGATGCGCGCGCCTCCCGCTACCAAATCCAGACGCGCGCGCGTTTGACAGCAGACAAAAACAGAACATGCCCTTGTCAGTTCAAGAAGGAAGCCCAGGGGCGACCAAACGCCTTCAACCTGCAAGAAATCAGATCCCAGCACAGAAAAGGAGTTCAAGTAACAATAATGAACACATTTGGGCACACATTTGTTTGTAAAGAGTCGACACTTAGGAACGAGTCTAGACAGATAACTAAAAAAGTGTACTAAATAGCTAGGATTGTAAATACATGCTAAATGTTTATTACAGGTAAATAAAAATGTCTTCAGTCTCTCATCCTCCCTAGAAGTCTACTCAGAGTCATCATCATCGGCATCACCGTGTCCACCCCCGCTGCCACTCTCAGTCTCCTCGTCATCATCATCATCATCATCAGCAAATTCTTCCTCCTCAGATGTCTCCACCATAACATCATGCCAGGTCCTCTTGGCAGCTCTCCCTGATGAACTAGCACCACCCGGCTCTGGCTACCTCCTCGGCTCAGACTCCTACTATGGCTACCTCCTCGGCTCAGACTCCTGCTCAGTGACTGCCTCGCCGAAGAGACAGCCTCATCAATGTCCAGTGCAGCATCCCTGCAACCTCGTCCCATGCCCCGAGCACCTCAGGCAGCTCCTCTCGCAGCACCGGAGACAGCACCAGCAGCATCTCTAGTCATGGCAGCAATATCCCTGCACAGTCCTAGCACCCTCTCCTCCAGCTGAAGGAGTCTCCTCCTCATCCCTTTGTTCTACCTGACCAAGTGCCGATAAGCAGCCACAGGTACCTGTCACAATAAAGGACAGAAAAAGAAAATTGCATCAATACAAAGAACAGAGAAACGAGACTGGAACTGAGAAATGCAAAGACAGTCAGGGAAATATACCACAGCAGCCTGAACAGGAGGCTCTCTCTCCGGCGACATGTCCTCGGGAACAATCTCCCTCTGCTCCTCATACACCCCAAAGTTCGAGTAAGTATAATATGAAGGAGGCAAAGGGGGATCAAAGCAATATCCAGCACCGGTGGGATAAAATCGAGCCGAAGTCTGTGGCGCGGCATGTGTCTCCCTCGGATCAGTAAACATGAAACCCTGCTGGAGGTTATGCTCCCGGAATAAACCGTAATCCTGCTCTAGATGAATGAAAGGGACAGCTGTAAGTACCCCAATCTGAAACCGACCTATCTTAGAGGTAGCCTTAGCACCGTTTCAGGGATAAGCTAATAGGCCAGGACCTCCCTAGGATAAGCTATAAATTCCAGGACTACTCTGGTATAAAATTGGAAAAATCCAGAAGCTCGCCAGGATGAGCCGTACGGATGCTTTGGGTACTAGAGGTGCCTAGCCGTACGGCTGGTTTGGGCACCCTCAGTCCCTATAAATAGAACCCCTTACTGATCATTTCAAAAGGAGGGGGGAGAAACATTATAACTAAGGTTACTCTGTCGAATTCACCTCAGAATAGTGTGAGTAAGAGTGAACAAAGAGTGAAAGAGAGAAAGGAAGATTGGCCTAAACCAAGATAGGTAAAGCCACCTTCTCCCCCTCCCTTCTCTTCATCTAAGAACTCTATTTATCTTTGATCTTGTCATTTATTGTTGATCTTTACATTCTTGCAAGTCTTGTCCATTCAAGCAATATATATATATATATATCTATTACTATTTAAATTTCCTAGTCCAAGCCATGAGATGATCAAAGGTGCCCTCCATACTTTGTGTGGAAGAGGTTCAAACCTAGTTTGATCATGGCTTGTTGATTGTTCATTTATATTCTTGTCATGGATGATGCTCTTGTTGTTCATTTTGCTCATTTTAAGCTATGATGATCATGTTGAGGATAAAGTCTCAATCTTTATCCTCATCACCTTGATCTAGCCCAAATTCCCAAGTTTGGGTAATAAAGATCCAATCTTTATGGTTTGTTCTTGTCCCTAAAGGATTAATCTTGCCTAGAAGAGCCATTTTGATGGTAAAGTTTCAATCTTTACTCATCAAATGGTCACTATGGCTCAAAAGGGCATATTGGCCACCTTTTTCATGTTTCTCCCATGATTGCCTTTGATCATGCCCAAACTCTTGTTTTGGGAGTGTTGGTCCCAGAGACACAACAAGGGTATGAAAAGAGGCTAGAGGGGGGGGGGGTGAATAGCCTATTTAAAATTTCAACCCTTTTTCAAAATTCAACCTTTATGCTTACACTTGAATTTTGCGGTAGATAAAAACCACGCGGTCAAGTATAAAATGCACAGCGGAAGTTTTCGTTGAAACAAGTTAAGAGTTGGTTTTGATAAGTTCAATGCGTTAGGTTGGTGTGCGGTAGGTAGTGCGGTAGATGTGTATGCGGTAGGTAGGAGTGCGGTAGGTTAAAGTGAGGTAGGTTGAAAGATTGAAAACTTGTGACTTAGAGATTTTTGGCAAATGATAAGTTAGTCAGATTTTAACGTAGGCAATGAGGTAGACAAACAAACACAATTTACAATTGTTCTTAAATCTGAAAGATCAAACACTAAAAGACAAACAAGATTAATATGAACAAGTGAAGAACAATAGGAACAAGATGAACAATAAGTAAATTGCAGAAATGTAAAGTGCAGTAAGTAAAGAACACAATGATTTGGAAAGGTTCGATCTGTTAAAAGATCTACGTCCTTTACCAAGATGGTCAGTCTTGGATTTTGAATGAGGTATATATTAGATTCACTTGAGTATAGATTACAGAGATGAAGTATTGAATCAACACCTATTTCTATGAAGTTCAAATCCTAGACTTAGACCAGTGTATCCCTAATGATTCAATCTATGTGATTGATCAATCGGGGTGAGTGTGTGTGTAAGAATCAAAAGCTCTTTGGAATCTATATGATTTTAGAGCCTAATGAAACTTGTGTGATGAGGCTTGAGATTTGATCTTGAAGGTTGCTGGAGATTTGTTGAAGACTTGAAGGTTGAATGCTTGAAGATTCAAGGATTCTGGAAATCTTGAGTATGATCTTCAATCACCAAGAATTTCAACAGCAATTTCTCTCTTAGAATCTCAGCATCAGTTCAATGAAGAACACAAGGACTATTTATAGCCTTGAAGGAGAAACTAGCCGTTTGAAATTCTTGAGGGCAAGTTTGGAGGACAATGAGCTGTTGATTTTCTAATTGGAGCTCATTCTGAGTTGTCCTTTTGTTTGCAGA
>JAOWBW010000971.1:71439-115022 GCA_026119855.1 Campanula takesimana | reverse complement strand
AAAATTAAGCCTCTACTCATTTTGTCTTCCTTTTTTATGTTTTCATGTGCTGTTTTTTTTCCCAAAGAGTTATCTGCATATAATTGATATAGAATAAGAATTCCCTTTTATTCAAATAAATCATTTCTGCATGAATTATAAATAATTAGAATTTTGTATTTACTTTTTTTCTTTTTTCAGGATTTGTAACTGGAGGAAGTGAAACTAGCTCAAATACTGTAGAATGGCAATGACTGAGCTATTACGCCATCCCAAATTATTCGCCAAGGTACGTGAAGAAATCTCTAAAAAGCGTAGCGGAGAATGAAAAATTAGATGAAGGGAAAATTATCGAACTGCCTTACCTGCACGCGGTCATTAAAGAAACAATGAGACTTCATCTAGCCGTGCCACTTCTCATTCCTCACAGAACTGAGAAAATGTTATACTGAGTGGTACTCTATACCTAAAGACACTCAAATAATCGTGAACACGTGGGCCAATAGCACAGGCCCAAGTATTGGGAAAACCCTACGGCTTTTTTACCAGAAAGTTCTTGACTTAGAAATTGACTATCAAAGGTCAACATTTTGAGTTTCTTCCTTTTAGTTCGGGACGGAGAATGTGCCCGGGGATACCTGTGGTCAAAGGTTGTGAGTTTGATGATTGCTGCATTTGTGTACCATTTCGACTGGAAGCTCCCTCATCGGTTGAAGATTTGGACATGGATGTACTTTTGCTCACCTTAATGAAGGCCAAACCACTTCTTGCTGTCCTGGTGACTCATGAAATCTGAATTATGGTTATTTTCGGAAAAAATATATATTATTGGATGAATAAATTAGCTTCCAGTAGTTGTCTTATGAATAGTTGGAGACAAAGGCCATCTTTAGGCTGCTTGTAATGTGGATAAATATCTCCATGGATAAATATCTCTATCTCTATGTAATGTAAAAAGAACCTCTTCTGCAAAAAAAATGTAGGGCTTTCTACATCCAGAAACAGAAAGGCCATGTGTGTATTGCAGTTTCATACACCCTCTTGTTAGGATCGGAAGGTAGTATATTTGTGATGGAGGAATTTAGATAAAGTGGGGCAGAAGATAAGTTTCACTTAGGCGTGATCACGCCTAAGTCTAAAGAGTCTTCTTTAGAATATTTGAGAAGTATAGATGAGAAGGCTATTTTATATTTCTTCAACTCATACTTTGCAACTTACATGACATCCCTATTTATACTTGACATAGGAAAATTCTAGAGAGACTTTCCATGATCTCTATCTTATCTTAAAGAGATACATGTACTACTTTATTCATGAACCACATTATTAATATACCACACTATTCAAATAAGAGTAAACGACCAAAATGACCCGCGTACTATATGAATACAACCAAAATGACCCGCATACTATCTAAACTACCAAATCAACCTGCGTACTATTAATAAATGAACCAAATCAACCTAAAATCGTTAATAAAAGTTAGTGGATATTAACGGGAGTTAGTAATTTGACGGATATAACAATTAAATTTTTCAAATTGCCCCATAACTTAACAAATTCCTAACTTGTTTAGTTGAGTACCATCATGTCTTAATTACTCTTCTTCTCCACCAACAACCACCTTCTCCCACCACCATCTCACACCACTACCCCATCACCATCTCACACCACCACCCCCACCACCATCTCATATCACCATCACCAGCCACCACCATTCCTGCCACAACCAGCCACCGTCTTCCACCACCAATTTTTGAACTTAAACAAAGTATTCATTCAAAACTCACAACCATGAAATTCAAATCAGAACCAAGTAACTCAAAATCAAACCTTGAATATATCTCCATAGAATCTCTCTGCACATGTCCTCATTTTTTGCCATTTCTGAAACCCGGTCTAAAAATCACATATTTCAACTTTAAACACCCAGAAAACCAAATTGATGAACCAAGCCCCAATACCCAT
This sequence comes from Campanula takesimana, assembly GCA_026119855.1. Taxonomy (NCBI): domain Eukaryota; kingdom Viridiplantae; phylum Streptophyta; class Magnoliopsida; order Asterales; family Campanulaceae; genus Campanula; species Campanula takesimana. The sequence goes on along the minus strand of JAOWBW010000971.1, from coordinate 113,075 downwards.
AACATAATTTGAAATTCTACACACCCAAATTTCCAATTGGGTATTCGGAAAAAGAACCCAAAATCAAATCCAGATCGCAAAATTTGGGACGATGTGGGAGTCGGATTGTGATTGTGGAGACTGGAGATGGGGTCGGAGGTGGGGAGAAGATGGCGAAGAGGTCGCCAGAAACTGAAGTGAGAGGTGGAGGGGAGCTGATGAGGATCATGGACAGGCTTCGCCGGCGGTTGATGAGTTAGGCGTGGGGGTCGGACGGTGCTGGGGAATCCTCCATATTTAGATCTGGGCATCTGGCCAAAATCAGGGATAAATTGTTTAACCCCTTTTTATACTAGAAATTATTTTAAAGGTCTAAAGTTTAAATATTGCACATATGCATCCCCCTTTTATTTAAATGTTTTTCATTTTAGAATTTTGTTAGGTTATGGGGGCAATTTGAAAGTTTTATTGTAAAATCCGTTAGATTACTAACAATAGTTAATATCCACTAACTTTTATTAACGATTTAGGTTGATTTGGTTCATTTATTAATAGTACGCAGGTTGATTTGGTAGTTTTGATAGTATGCAGGTCATTTTGGTTGTATTCATATAGTACGCGGGTCATTTTGGTCGTTTACTCATTCAAATAACCAACTAAGACTTTTGATATTTCTTGCATGCACATTAGTTAACATACTCCCCCTTAATGTGCTGCCACAACTCCAAGATACTCCCTCAATTGTTGAAACTTTTCTTTTTGAAGTGCCTTTGTAAATATGTCCGCAACTTGCTCCTCACTCTTGCAATAGTTGAGCTCGATCTCACCTTCTTCAATAGCCTCACGAATGAAATGATGTTTGATCGCAATATGACGACTACGACTATGAAAAACTAGATTCTTAGCCATAGCAATTGTATATTTACTATCAAAAAAAATTGTAGTAGCCTTCTTTTGAATCTCACCAACATCCTCCAAAATTCTTCGAAGCCATATAGCTTGAGATGTAGCTATAGCATCTGAAACATATTCAGCTTCGGCAGATGATTGAGACACTGATTTTTGTTTCTTTGATGACAAAGAAATCAATCCCGAACCAAGAGAAAATGCATAGCCGGAGGTCCTTTTCATATCATCAACACAACCTCCCCAATCACTATCACAAGAACCACTCAACTTAACACTAGGATTCTTCTCATACAAGTTTCCAACCAAACTTCTATAAACCGAACCATCAACCTTTTTCGCTCCATCATCTTTCAACAATTTTTACTCACCACAAGAGGTGTTGCCGTAGGATTGCAGTCATCCATCCCAAACTTTGCTAAAATGTTTTCAGCATTTTTCTTTTGACAAATGAACACACCATCTTCTTTTTGATAAATCTCCATACCAAGAAAATGATGTAGCAATCCCATATCATTCATCTCATATCTCTTCATCATATCGTTCTTGAATTCAAGGATCATTTTTTTATTGTTACCGGTGTAAAGCAAATCATCAACATAAAGAGCAACAATAAAAATAGAATTACCTTCAGTCTTCACAAACAATGTTGGCTCACTTTTGCTCTTTTCGAACCCCTTTTGAGCAAAATAAGCCCATTGACGTCATATGTGTTGGGAATTTAGTGGTACCCCGTTGCAATCTAGATCAAGAACAATAAACTCACAAGCACAATAATGAGAGAATCACACACACAAGAACACAAGAATTGTTTACCCAGTTCATTCAACACATGAACTACGTACGGGGGCAATTGCCAAGTCAATATATTATTAGGCACCTTCTAATATGTTGCTACAATGTGTTCTAGGTCGTATCTATGCTTATATAGCAGTACAAGGAAGCCCTAGTCGAATTAGGAAGAGATCGTGTCAAAACAGGAAAAAAATCAGTCCAGCCGGCAGACCGAGTGCCCGCCTGGGTCCATGCGAGCGCCCGCTTACCTCCTTCGCCAGGACCACTCCGTCTGATTAAGACCAGGCGCCCGCCTGGTGTAGACCAGGCGCCCGCTCGCCTCTCCGCCCAGGAATTCTCCTCATCTTAGAACCATTCTTGACCTCCACCAACTCCCCCGACTTAGACTCCTTTTCTTCCTCGTAGTTTAGGACTCCAATCCTAACAATATGCCACATCAACACATTTAACGGACTTATGGATGACCCATTGACGCCACCACCACCATCACCGCCACTTCTACAAGCACCACCACCAATTTGAGGATCGGAAGTGGTTTGATATTTCTTGTAAATAGTGGTTAAATCATTTTCAATCCCTCTTATAATACCACCAATTACATCATAATAAGCCCCTTCACCTATATCATGATACAAATTATCATAATATAATTTCAACATTTCTTACAAACCGGTCAACAAAATCTTGGATCGAAAACTTTAGCTACCAAAAAAAGGTTTCGTATGTCCTTTAAATATTTTTCCCACTTCTCTCTCATTTGCTTCATGGCAAAAACCGGCTATAGTATCATCCCAAAATTCACTAAACACCATTGCAACATTTATGCAAAGATCCAAAACAAGATTTGAAGTTGGGCAATAAATACCCATTAACTCAATAGTAGCTTCTTTGAAGACCTTTAAAATTTCCAACACATTGGAACAAGCATCCCATTAAAAGGGAAATATATTCTCCCGATAGTTTATACTAGTCAAAAATGCATAAACCTCCTTGTAAAACATAGATTGAGACAACATTATATAGGTGGAATTCCACCTATGCGTAACATCGGGAGCGAATCTTATTTCCTTCACACCTTTGTTCTTACAAAACCGAAGCCATTTGTTTTGAATGGAAGCAAATCTACCAATATAGGTAATATCATTTCTAATAGGACTAATCGTGGGACTCGTGGTGTTTAAAAATTCTTTAACACATAAATTTAAAATATGACATATACATCTAACATGAAAAAATTGACGGTTGACAAAATGGTAATTATATCGGGTAAACTAGCCGTATTATCACTTGCATTATCAAAAGCAATTGAATAAACTTTTCCAACCAAATTATATTCATTCAAAATAGTGAGAAATTTGTTTGCAATATTTTTAGCACTAAGTTGAGTATCAAAATCCTTAAATGCAATTAATCATTTTTGTATAGTCCATGATTTGTCGACCCAATGACATGTAACATCCATATAACTATGGTATTGCCAAGATGGGATTTGTCTCTCTTCTCAAGAGAGATATCTGCTTAGGCCACTCGAAGAGTGAGATTGATGAAATGCGTGGCCACGCTCAAATGAATTGATGTGTTCTATGTCATTTGCTCATATCAATCTACTAAGGATCGAGAAAGCATTGGACAATATAAGTTGACGTGGACCATGACTTATGTCCAATATGATATCGCGTGACAAAAGGATTGTGATATGTTTTATGAGGATAAACGAACTTCGTTAAGTTAATATTAATTGGGTAATCCTGATGGGTTTCTTGAGTCCGCTCATGATTTATGATATCAAATGATTTTGATCTCATTGCCAACTTAATATAATCCTATGGGGTCACACACAAAAGAACGAATCAATAAAAGGCTAAAATTGAAATTTCGAAAAGGGCTAAAATTGAAAAATCGAGAAAAAGTTGAAAAATCTGGAATCCAGGCTTGGTCCAGCTGGACCTATGTCTTGACCCGGTCGGACCCAAGCATGGTCCGGTCAGACCCCTCTAATGACCCGAGCGGACCTCTGTTCCGAATTCCAGATTTTTCAGCTCCTAATTTTGACGGGATTTTGACCTATTTTTCCTAAAGGGTTTGGGTTTAATAAGTATAAATACCCCTCTCTATACCCTATTCAAACTAATTGATATTGTATCATTATTGGTAGACTCCATATATTTGAAAAACATATTCTTGAGTTTAGATTGAGAATCAAAAGCTCAAGAACACCATTAAATTCATAGGGCCTTTTCATAGAAAGAGTTTCTATTGGATCTAGCAATCCGGATCTAGAATTGTTCTAGATATTCGTTCACATGTGGATACACATAGAGGGTGCTTCCTTTAGCATTTCAAGTTTGTGTTCCTGAGATCGTGATCCGAAGAACACGAAGGAAATCAAATCATAAAGCTTGAAGATTTGAAGATTCAAGATCCAAAATTTAAACGCATAACAACGGTTAGTATTTTAAACTCATCTCGTATTTAATTTAATCATCATGAATGGATTCGGGGATTTTGGGTTTTGTTCTTGTTTTTTATATGTTGTTTCCGCTGCGCATGATCCCTCAAAACCCAACACGATGCACCACCCTTATCTTGATCTGCGAAGACTAAAAACCATTCTTCCCATAACACATTTGGATCGATGGTTCTATTCCTTAAATCATCTTCTTCGGCAGCGGAATACCAAGATCTCACAACCATTCAGATATGATGCCAATCATTAGAGCAAAACAAGAAAATAGGGAATCACGAATATTAAATCCACACATAAGAACACAAAAATTTACTTGTTTCACCTATTTGGCTATGACCACGAACAGAGAGAGAATATATTACCAACAATGGAAATCACATATAAAAAATTTACTAATCTAGTGAACGAATTATTGATCACAGTAATCTTGATTTTGCAGCCTTAGATCTAGAATTACAGATATCTTTTGTATCTCTTTGAACTCCTCTCTAGTTGACAAGTTGATTATACTAGAGGTAGAGGGTATTATTTTTACTATTCTTAATACCTAAACCTTGGCAATAAGGAATCCTTATTCTTGTAAAGAAAGCAACTTGATTCTCATAAAGAACTACAATCCTTATTCTTGAATAAGTTCATAATCCTTGTATCAAGGAAACACTTCATCAGCCGGCACCTAGGCGCAAGTTTACGTGTCTCGCACGAGACTAACTCATGCACGCTCGTGCCACTCTGTGCATACGACCATGTCAAATCCCACATGAACTACTTGATTTTTTGTTAGGGCATATCCTTGATCAAATACAATTTATTCAAAGGAAAATTCCTAACAAAAAGAAATTTATTGTGTAAATAGTATCTTGTTAAGGGCAATCTTTTCAATTGAAATATAAATTTAGTAAGAATAATTGATGTAGTAAATGAAGAATGTACAATCATTATAGTATAGTGTCAATAGCCCTCCCTATTTTTATTTTTGTTGGTTTGAGTGTTAATAGACTTACCCTTCTTCTTTTTCTTTTTCTTCTTCTTTTTTTCTTTATTCACGCTAGTAGGCTTACCTTACCTTTAAGGGCCGAAAACGTAAAAAGTTTACATGATGGGTGCTATGAGCTTTAGGTCCTAGCGATAACTAACTTTTCGGTTGGATTATTCGATTTAAGAGGTAGTGTTTTGTTCTTTATTTGTTTGGAGTTTAGGGCCCAAATCAAACTCTTCTTCATCAATTTTTTTTTAATGTGGGCTATTTTTTGTTTTTTATTTTGACAGCGGAAAGGGAAAATTGAACTCGAATCATCATTTAGCAAGACCAAGTTTATACAGTGTAAACTAAAACATTAGCATTTTCCTATTAACATTTTCCTAATGTAGGTCTTGTATTTTGCAGTAGCATTTGGATTGACCCGAATCTTCATTTACGGTTTACGGCCCGTCCAAAACGACTCTACATGTATCCTCCGTTTGGCCCGACCCTATGATCAATGGACCCGAATGTGCTTTGACTCAATTTTTTTATTTTAACTTTTGAAATATCAGCCTGAATATGATGCGGAAGTGTACCAGAGAAAACGCTGCACGAGTCTCAAAGAACGGGGAGTTGTTACACGAACAAAACCCAAAAAATTAAACTTAAAAGGATTTCCAAATCAAGAAACTTTGAGAGAAAACAGGAAGAACCAAATCTGATTAATAATTTTGGGAATCAAGCTATTTTCTACAGGTCTTGTCTGACCCACTTATATAGGCAGCCAATACATGTGAAGAAGGAACGAAATACTATGAATGTAAATGTGAAAGAAAAATGAAACAAAGCCACAAAGTCACTGTTCGATGTACTGATCAGTTGGAGTGCTGGTACATTTCCCATGTGTTGATTCTTCAAAATCTCTTTGTCTTCTAAGTCTCCACGAGATGTTCCACATCAGTCCCTCCCACTTGAGAAGAACTCGCCATCAAGTTAACTGGAGGATCAGGATACATAGGCACGTCAGAGGAAGGGTAGTACAAGGAAAGGTCTGCCACATTAAATGTCTTGGAAATACCCATACTAGCACATAGGTCCACCACATAAGCATTATCATTGATGCGCTTCAAAACTTTGTAAGGTCCAAACTTCTTTGGTTGCAACTTGTGATACTTCGCAGCAGGAAACCTCTCCCTACGCAAGAAAACCATCACATCATCACCTTCTTCAAACACAGCAATACGACGATGTTTATCTGAAGCAGCCTTGAACTTTGCGTTAGTGCCCTCCAATTTTGCCCTAACTTCTGCCTGAATAGCTTGTGAGTCCCTTTCAATTTTCCCGCTGCAACACTATACCCCGGAACATTAGGAAGCTTCACCAAATCCACAGCATGACGGGGAGTTTGCACATAAACAATAGAGAAAGGCGACTTTCCTGTAGAACTATAAACTGCACTATTAAATGCAAACTCAGCTTGAGGAAGATCTTGATCCCATTGCTTTGGGTGTTCCCCACATATACACTGAATCAAATTACCCAAGGTCCTATTAACCACTTCTATTTAGCCATCCGTTTGAGGATGAGCAGTGCTACTAAATATCAGCGAAGTGTCAAACATCTTCCACAGAGTTATCCAAAAATGACTTAAAAATTTAGTATCTCTATCAGAAGTAATGGATACCGGCACTCCATATAAACGCACCACTGTTAGGTTATTTCTGCAAGTGCACGGGTTTTTGTAGTATAGATAGTGCAAGCGCGAGTCGTTCCCACGGAGACAACTTTACTTATAAAATGTTTTGCTTTGGATAAAAGAATAAAGAAAGGGAAATGATTGGGGGGTATAAAATTGTTTGTCACGACTAGAAAGTAATAATAAAAACTATATCTTAGATTGAAAACTCTTATGGTTAAGGAATTCTCGGGATTGGGATACAAACAACATTGTATTCATCAATTAATCATGCTCTTTTCAGATTAAAATTTCATTTTGAAACAAGGATGGTATGCTAAGCCTACACTACTTCTCACGATCAAGCAAGTAGCGTTTGTATTCTCATACTAATTATGCCATATCTCTCGATGGCCCATAATTAGTAAGAATCCATTAAGTTTTCTTTATGAAAATCAGTATACTTTCCACTCAAGGAGCATCCCTAAGCCATTACACTACTCTCGTGAGTAATGAACTTAGTTCTGACTATATGGGTCCGCTAAGCAAGGTTCTGTTGGCAGTGGTGCCCTAGGCACGTTTAATAAACGTTGTAATTGTTATCATTTATTTCATATCAATAAAGAGATGTTTTGATTATTATTGTTGTTCATGTTTACTTATAATAATCTCCGTCCCTAGTACTTATTAAGCACTAGTATAAAGGCTAAATGATCATGGGATGATCATGTTAGATTTATGGGTACTTGTTTGGAACAAGGTACTGGATATGACCCGCTGTATGAGATTTATGTCATAGTCTATGTCGAACATATATCTTATATTAGTTATATCATTTGAATCCTTAGACATGAAGTTATTATAGTCTTCCACTTGATGAACATTGTGTTTGACATATTCAAACGCTACCTTAACATGGTAGTTATAAAGGGTATGATTGGCATAATCGGATTCCCGTTGGGAAGAATAATAAGCTAAATGGATTTGTCCCTCCACGGAGAGATGTCAAGCTTGGGCCCCTCGAAGGAATGATGTTGATGAAATGTTCGGCTGGACTCAAATGGATTGATTGGATCAATAGCATTTGAATTATCAACATATTCGGAATCGAAAAAGTATTGAACAAAACAAGTTGACTGTTTGACCATGACTTGTGTTCAATGACATCGTGGACAAAGGGATTGTGACATATTCTAAAGGAATGCGAACTTGTATCTAGTTATACTATTTGGGTAGGTGTGATGGTTTGCTAGAACCTAATCATATCTTATGGTTTCATGTTTGAAACCATTGCTAACTTAGTATAATCCTAGAGGGTCACACACAATAGAACGAATCTTTAAAAGGACTAAATTGGAATTTTAGAAATTATGGACATTCTGGGGAAGTGGGCGACCGCACAGTGTGGACTGGGCGGCCGCACACTTAGCCCAATTTTGTACCAGTTTGTTTCAGATAAATGTGCGACCGCACAGTGTATTCTGGGCGGCCGCACAGTACTGTCGGCTGGCACTTTCCTAATTCGATTTGGAATGTCTTTTGACACAAGGTTCCTATTTGGAATAGGTCTTGCTTGTGTATAAAAGGATGATTTCGGCCAGAACCTGAGGGATAGGTTTTTGTGAGTCTCCAAAGTGTTGGAGAGAGAATTTATTTTGTTCTAAGATATCCTTGATTGAGGAACAAAATAATTCACAAATAAATTCCATATAGTTCTTTATTAAATTGTGAAAGTGTGTTTCATAATAGTGGTCTAGCAACCAAGATCAAAGAAGTTCCTTTGATATTCGTTCGAAGTGTGGATACCGCTAGAGGGTGAAAATCATCATCTTCAAAGCTCGTGTTCAAGCTTTGTGATCGTGATCAAGTCTTCAAATCTCCACCAAAGACCAAGAGAAATTTGATAGCCATCAAGGGTTAGTTTTCCTTTATTCATTATGTTGTATTTGATTTAATCATATGAACGGATCCATGGCTTTGGGTTTCTTAAAATTTTAATTGCTATATTCCGCTGCGCATGTTACTTGGAAACCCAACAGGTTCTCCGATCAGTACTTCCCTTGATTAACTAAGATTCATACAAATCATGGACGTCATCATGGTCGTAGGCATTAAAGTTTGATATAGCAGAATTGTTTAAGATGAAGAGAATAAATTTAGAGCATGAATATTAGTAAATACAAATGTTGTTTGAGTTATCCAACCCCAAGAAAAAGGGGGATTACTCACAAGCCATTTGCGAAATAATAAGAATAAGATATATAAAATAAAGATAGAGAAAGAAATACTTATTCAGAAATTAAGATGAGAACACAAGACTTGAAGAGAACCTCGATATATTATTGCTTGAAAAACTCAGAAAATTGCTAAAGAAAGTTTTATAACTTTTTGCAATTTCTGAGATAAAAATGATATTTGGAATACAAACTTTGCTATAATGTGTTTACAATAATTTCTAGATATCTAAAACACTGATTTCTACTTTTATATATAAGCCTTGGAGGAGAGGAGGCACTTTTTTCCCGGATGGATGCTTTAAGAGGTCTCCATTTGATAAGGCACCTTTTGCTGATTCAGGGGGTGCTCGGCCGAGTCAAGGCAAAGTGCTCGGCCGAGCAAGCCTTTTTTCGAACCTACTGATTTTCTGTCTTTTTATGCTCGGCCGAGTCAAGGGTACTGCTCGGCCGAGCAGGTCCTCGTTGGCTGAAACTTTGATTTTTCTTGGTCCAGCTTATTTCCTTCTTTGCCAAGTGTTCCTCCTTCTTCACAAAGATGATGCCTTAGCTTCCTCTTTCCTCAAGAATGTACTAAAAACCTGCTTGTATCATAAAAACATTCTCCCAAGTGCATTATATCAAATAAAGAGTAGAAAATAAGTAATTTAGGTTTATTTATTGAAAAATAAGGTTAATAGACTATCTTTTTAGACCTTAAATGACTATAAAATAGTCATTTATCAACTCCCCCACACTAGAATCTTGCTTGTCCTCGAGCAAGTTAAATATTTGAAAAAAAAGGAGTGAAAATGACACTAGTAGAAAAACAAGAAAGGTCTTCAATGCTTCCTCAGAATATTGTTATATAGTATTGCCTTTATAAAATTCTTTCCTTCTAAATTTTTCGTCTCAAGAAATTTGTGAAGAAGAAGGTAGGATGATATTGAGAAGTAAATAGAGAAGTTTAAATGCTAATATGACATGAATAAATACCATTGAATAAGAGCATATTGAGATAACCAAATGAATTTGTGGGACACAAGAATGAATTGATAATTAAGGTCACTCTTTTAGAGTGCTTTGTGAAGAAATTTTTCATGCTTGGAAGTACATTTCTTAGACTAAGATTTTATTCCTTAACAAATATGTCCAAAATTTATTATGCTCTTTGAATCACAAAAAGAATAGGCGGAGGATGATAGTGGAAAAAGGCTATTGATTATTATGATTAAACATGGCAATTGAGTTTCTTGTTTTTAAATTGTCACACTCTATAATGATATATTCATTTAGATATTTGAGTGGACAATTTACAAGAAGGTTATATTGATTTATTTAGCCTTGAAAGTGGAAATGGAAAAGTTTTTTTTGTGATTCGTGAAAAGCATAACAATTTTGTAAATATTTGGAAAATAATATAAATGAGGGTTTTGATATGTACATACAAGAATGTTTAAAAAGTTTCACAAGAATATTGTATCCAAACTTAAATGCCCACAAATTCAATAATAATGTAATGCTTCTATTCAATAGGATTTAAAAGTTCATATTAATTTTAAAAAAAATTTCTATTTACCATCCAATACAATCCTATGTTGTTATTATCAAATTTCTTAAGAAGTAAAAGTTAGAAAGGTAAAAAATTTATTTAGACAAATGATAATAGAGATAACATTCTCATCAACAGAAGCATTGGCTAAATTATTATTTTTTTTTTTGAAGATATAAAAAAATACTAAAAACAAAAAAATAGGAAAAGAAATAAAAAAGAAAGATACTACCCCCCCACACTTAAATGAAACATTGTCCCTAATGTTTTGAAAAGTAGAAATGAAAAATTGGGACAAGAATAATTAGAGGAGAGGGAGAAAAAGAGGTACCGACTAGAATGGTGGCGGTGGTGACGGATTTGGAGGCCTGAAATTCATCCAATTCCCAATTCCATAGTTGTAAATGTAATCAACTCTTCCCTGAATGTGGTTGACCCGATTCTCCATGTTGGTGCGAAATTGGTCAAAATTGTTGGAATATTGATCGAGTCGGTTAAGGATTTGGGTATTTTGTTGGTACATTTGGTTTTGATGGATGAACATTTGGTTGAATCGGTCATAAAAATAGGGAGGCATTTGGTTTTGGTATTGGTGTCCTAGTCCCCGGGGTACTTGGGTTGACAAAGTCCCGAAGGGTCCTAGGTAAGGGTGTAGCGGGTTCTCCGTCATTACCCTCATTATTTTCACCGTTTCGTGCCATGTTTTCTTCTAGCACTTCTCTAAGTCTTCTTAACCTTTCGTGAAAGGTTCTTTCAGGTTCCGGATCAAACTCTTCAAGTATGATTCGGGCTCTTTTCATATACTCCGAGAGTACCTAAAGAAAAAAAAATTCAAAGACACAAATTCTTCGAAGGGATGTTAAATAATAAAAATAAACGAAACTAAAACTAAAGACTTAAAAAAAAAAACACAAAGCAAAAAATTCAGAAAGTAAACTGTTGTCCCCGGCAGCGGCGCCAAAAACTTGTTAGGTTATTTCCGCAAGTGCACGGGTTTTTATAGTATAGATAGTGCAAGAGCGAGTCGTTCCCACGGAGACAACTTTACTTATAAAATGTTTTGCTTTGGATAAAAGAATAAAGAAAGGGAAATGATTGGGGGGTATAAAATTGTTTGTCACGACTAGAAAGTAATAATAAAAACTATAGCTTAGATTGAAAACTCTTATGGTTAAGGAATTCTCGGGATTGGTATACAAACAACATTGTATTCATCAATTAATCATGCTCTTTTCAGATTAAAATTTCATTTTGAAACAAGGATGGTATGCTAAGCCTACACTACTTCTCACGATCAAGCAAGTAGCGTTTGTATTCTCATACTAATTATGCCCTATCTCTCGATGGCCCATAATTAGTAAGAATACATTAAGTTTTCTTTATGAAAATCAACATACTTTCACTCAAGGAGCATCCCTAAGCCATTACACTACTCTCGTGAGTAATGAACTTAGTTCTGACTATATGGGTCCGCTAATCAAGGTTCTCCGATCAGTACTTCCCTTGATTAACTAAGATTCATACAAATCATGGACGTCATCATGGTCGTAGGCGTTAAAGTTTGATATAGTAGAATTGTTTAAGATGAAGAGAATAAATTTAGAGCATGAATATTAGTAAATACAAATGTTGTTTGAGTTATCCAACCCCAAGAAAAAGGGGGATTACTCACAAGCCATTTGCAAAATAATAAGAATAAGATAAATAAAATAAAGATAGAGAAAGAAATACTTATTCAGAAATTAAGATGAGAACACAAGACTTGAAGAGAACCTCGATATATTATTGCTTGAAAAACTCAAAAAATTGCTAAAGAAAGTTTTATAACTTTTTGCAATTTCTGAGATAAAAATGATATTTGGAATACAAACTTTGCTATAATGTGTTTACAATAATTTCTAGATATCTAAAACACTGATTTCTACTTCTATATATAAGCCTTAGAGGAGAGGATGCACTTTTTCCCGGATGGATGCTTTGAGAGGTCTCCATTTGAAAAGGCACCTTTTGCTGATTCAGGGTGTGCTCGGCCGAGTCAAGGAAAAGTGCTCGGCCGAGCAAGCCTTTTTTCGAACCTACTGATTTTCTGTCTTTTTATGCTCGGCCGAGTCAAGGGTACTGCTCGGCCGAGCAGGTCCTCTTTGGCTGAAACTTTGATTTTTCTTGGTCCAGCTTATTTCCTTCTTTGCCAAGTGTTCCTCCTTCACAAAGATGATGCCTTAGCTTCCTCTTTCCTCAAGAATGTACTAAAAACCTGCTTGTATCATAAAAACATTCTCTCAAGTGCATTATATCAAATAAAGAGTAGAAAATAAGTAATTTAGGTTTATTTATTGAAAAATAAGGTTAATAGACTATCTTTTTAGACCTTAAATGACTATAAAATAGTCATTTATCAACCACCTCACGGAAAAACAAATGAGCAATATGTGAAGCATCCGATGTTTTTCGACATGGAATGAAATGTACCATCTTAGAAAATTTGTCCACCACAACAAACACCGAATCAACTCCTCTCTGAGTCTTTAGAAGTTCAAGAACGAAATCCATTGATAAGTCCTCCCATATGCCATTTGGAACAGGTAGAGGGGTATATAAACCCGTGTTGTGGGACTGCCCCCTTCGAACCTAACAAGTATAACATTTACGCACAAATCCACGCACATCTTTCTTCAATTGTGGCCAGTAATATCGTGACTCAAGACTAGAAGTAGTCTTCTCAACCCCCAAATGACCACTAAGGCCTCCCCATGCAAATCACGAATTAATTTTTCTCTCAGAGAAATACGAGGAATGCATAGAAAATTACCTTTAAAGAGATAACCATCATAGATGTGAAAATCATCTTGTGTTTCTTTGGTCTTACAAATTAGCCACACTTCCTTGAAATCATCATCCTCTTCGTACAATTCTTTCATAACTCCAAATCTCACAGCCTCATTATGCATGGTCACTAGCAAGGTTGCTCTCCTACTCAACGCATCTGTCACTTTATTTTGTTGCCAGACTTGTGCTTCAAAATAAAGGGAAATTGTTGTAGATAATCCGCCATCGAGCATGCATCTTGCTGATCTGCTTCTGACTGTTAATGTACTTCAAGTCTTGATGATCGGTGTAAAGAAAAAATTGATTAGCAATCAAATAATATTCCCAATGCCTTAAAGCATGCACCACTGCATAAAATTCTTGCTCATAGGTAGACCACTTTTGACGTGCATCACTCAGCTTTTCACTAAAGAAAGCACTACTGGTCTTCCTTCTTAAGATAACACAGCTCCAATGCCAATGCCACATGCATCACACTCCACCACAAATAACTTGTCAAAATTTGGTAGTGCTAAACATGGAGCAGTTGTTACCTTCTCCTTGATCTCTTTAAAACTTTGTCACTGCTGAGGTCCCCAATGAAAATTCCCTTTCTTCAAGCAATCAGTTAACGGGGCCACAATTGAACTGAAATTTCGAATGAACCTTCTATAAAGGGTCGCCAAGCCATAGAAGCTACGACCATCAGACACTGTCTTTGGAGTAGGCCACTCCTGAATTGCTGCAACCTTTGACTCATCAACCCGAATGCCATCTTTGCCCACAATAAAGCCTAAGAAAATAAGGCTTGTCCTCATGAAGTCACACTTTTTCAAGTTGACATATAACTTATTCGCCGGCAAAACTTGAAGCACTTGGTCTAAATGTCCAAAATGCTCTTTTTTGTTAGCACTATAAATTAAATTATCATCAAAATAGACCATTAGAAATTTACAAATAAAAGGCTTCAAGACTTCATTCATCAACCTCATGAAGGTGATAGGTGCATTGGATAAACCAAAAGGAATCACCAACCACTCGTATAACCCTTCTTTGGTTTTGTATGTTGTCTTCCATTCATCACCAGGGCGAATACGTATCTGATGATACCCACTCTGAAGATCTATCTTTGAGTAAACACAGGCTCGAGATACGAAATCGAGCATATCCTCTAATCTCGGTATAGGAAAACTATAATGCATATTAATCTTGTTGATAGCTCTACTATCGATGCACATCCTCCATGAGCCATCTTTCTTTGAAGTTAACAAAGCTGGTACAGCACATGGACTTATACTTACTTGAATGGATCCCTTCTTTAATAGATCTTCTACCATCTCTTGCAAAATTGCACTCTCCTTGGGATTCATCCGATAGTGAGGTAAGTTAGGCAAAGTTGCTCCAGGAACTAGGTCAATGGCATGTTGTATGTCCCTCATATGAGGTAGACCTTGTGGTAACTCGTCTGGCATCACGTCTTGAAACTCCTCTAACAACTCACGAACCTTGGGAGGATATTCACCCTTTGTTTCCACGGTGAGAACACCCTTTACTACTAAGGACACCATTTCTTTTGATTGCTTTGCATCCGCCCAAAAATCTGCACCATTGTTAGTCAAAAAAAAATATTTCTTTCCCGGGGCTGACTTCTTCCTGAACCTTAAGATGTTTCACATAGGGAGTCAAAGTAATTCTCTTACCTCCCCACATAAACCTGTAAACATTATCCTTACACATGTGTACAACATCTATGTCAAATTGCCAAGGCCAGCCTAGCAAGATATGACATGCATCCATTTCTACTGCATCACAAACAATATTATCAGAATACGGGCCAATTGTCAAGGGAACTTGACATCTGTTTACCACCCTAACCGTCTCCACATCCTTAATCCAACCAATTTTATATGGTTCAGGATGCTTTTCAACAGGTAACTCCAATTGTTCAACTAGTTGTTTAGATATGATATTTTCTGAACTACCACTATCTATAACAACATTAAAGCGTTGATTAGAAATACGGCACCTGGTTCTGAAGAGTTTATAGTGCTGAGTTTCCTCCTCCTTCTTAAGCGAAAGCAATAGTCGGCACACCACGAATGTGTTAGACCTCAACTCTTCTTCCTGAGCTTCATCATCAGATTCTCCTCCATAAGCTAAGTCTTCTACATCATCACCCTTGTCTCCATGTTCCACTATGTTCACCTGCCGTCGATCAGGAAAATTATTTGAGTGATGTCCCGGCTTTCCACACCTATAACACCTGTCTCCCATGAATTTTTGATAAGGATTAGGAAGTTTGGGTGGAGGTTGCTTAGCACTTGTCTTCTTTGCTTCTCCACTGTCATCCATTGCTTTCTTGTCATCACGATTCCAAAAACCATGGGGTTCTTGATCTTCCTTATGACCCTCCTTTGTATTAAACCGGTTTCCTCCCAATATTGTTCTAGACATGCCACTTTGAGCACTTTTCTTAGTTCGCAAATTTGCTTTAGCCTTCATCGCCAAATTATAAGCCTCAGAAAGCATAAGAATTGGTTGAATACCAATCTCATCCCGCACACTTCCATTGAGTCCATCAAGAAATCTGGAGACGAGTTGCCCCTCCATCTCTAACACATTGTTATGAGAAAGTAATCGGAGAAATTCAGAGTGATAATCATGATCATTACGCTCACCTTGAGTACAATGTTAAAACTGAGAATACAAGTGCTGCTCATAGTCTGATGGCAAAACTCTAGCCATGAGAAGGCATTTCATTTTAGGCCATGCCCTTACTGGTTGTTTTCTTTGTCGACGCCTCAGGTTCTGCAATTGTTCCCACCACGACGATGCTCCTCCTTTCAACCGGTAAGCCACTAACTTGACTAGACGTTCTTCAGGAATTTCCATGTACTTGAAAAATCTCTCAATTTCTGCAATCTAGTCTAAGAAGTCCTCAATACCCAAGTTACCATTAAAGGCTGGAACATCTACCTTTAATTTGAACTCATCTTGTCCTCATCGCCTATGTTGAAACCCTCCTTGAATCTGATTTCCACAGCCAAAATTAAGATATGGAGCATCGTTATCTGATGAAGAATCCTCGTACACTTGATTCCTATGAAGATTTATATTGACACGTTCTCGTTGCTACTCTATGTTGGCAGCTGTGCGGTTAGGAGCCAATCTCCCACCCCGGTCAAACTGATGATCTTGTCCAGCGACATGCATACGGACAAGACGATTAATCACCATTTCCAAAGCTGCTTGTCCTTGAGTCATTTGAACGCGTGTTTTTTGCTAACTCCTGGTCAATACAATCTAAGCGTTCAGTCTGAAGTTGAGTACCTGCTGATGATGACCCATCTTCATCTCCTACTTCTGGTGTAGTACCGGCCATTGATAATAACCCCAGAACAGGAAAATCCTGCTCTGATGCCAACTATGCGGAAGCGTACTAGAGAAAACACTGCACGAACAAGTCTCGAAGAACACGGAGTTGTTACACGAATAAAACCTAAAAAATTAAACTCAAAAGGATCTCCAAATCAAGAAACTTTGAGAGAAAACATGAAGAACCAAATCTGATTAATAATTTTGGGAATCAAGTTATTTTCTACAGCTCTTGTTTGACCCACTTATATAGGCAGCCAATACATGTGAAGAAGGAACGAAATACTATGAATGTAAATGTGAAAGGAAAAATGAAACAAAGCCTCAAAGTCACTGTTCGATGTACTGATCAGTTGGAGTGCTTATACATTTCCCATGTGCGGATTCTTCTAAATCTCTTTGTCTTCTATTGTTGGGATTGGAGCCAAAACCGAGGAGAAAGGTCAAAACCAAAGAAAGGAGAAGGAGTAGCAAATCCGGCATGGGACTGACCAAGTGGGCGACCGCCCGTAGAAGGGGTGGGCGACCGCCCACTTAGACAGAAACTCGGGGACAGACTTGTGGCGTGAATAGAGTTGTTTGTTTGGGGTTGACTTTTGGTAAAGAAGTTTGCACACCATCCAACTTCCTGGTGGTCACGTGGGAGTGTAATTCTTGGAGGTTAAGGAATTTGTTTCCTTAAGTAAAATAAGAATTATACTCCTCCCGTCTCTGATATACTCCGGGTAAATTAGGTTTTGATCAGGATTAGGTTTTGTATCCCTATAAATATATTGTGACTACCACCATAATATTAGCACTTTACTTTGTGTAGGAGAAAGTTAGGATATCACAAGAGAGCACAAAATAAAGTGTAGGAGGGGGCCGGGGGCCTAGGACAGTCATGGGGGGCGATCCTACTGTTAGGAAAAATTCTGCAAAAAGGAACTCTAAAATACAGAATATATAATAAACAGAATTAAACTTAAATGAATAAACAAGAGTAAACCGATTGCTTTGTTTGTGCTGAGCCGTGTGTAAGTACACACTGTCCTTAAGACTTATTCGCCCCCTCACCGTGAGTGCTTGAGGATGTCTTTGGACGCTAGTCTCCCAGGATCTCTCGCACGAACCGGATGCTTCTCCGCACTAAGAGATTCCGGCAAATTGAGTTTATGCCCAGACAGTATCACCACAATGCAGATGCAAGAGGAGGCCAAAGAAGGAATGACAAAATGCAACAAGGAGAGGGTGTGAGAGATTGCTGAAAAATGTGATTTCTTTCTATGTGTATTTTCTGCACTGATTTGTGCTCTATTTATACTACTCGGAGAACAGTTCAAGAGCCAAAAACAAAGGATAAACATAATCCTTAATTAAATCTGAGATAAGATAAATGATGGCTCTTCAGTTGGCATTCCATTCAGATGAGATGAATCTGATTCTGGGCAAAAATTTTGACTGTAAAGATCAAAAAATTAAGCAAAAGGTGAGCTCGCACGGACAAGCCAAATTGGTGCTACATTCGTGTCCGTAGGTCGCGTGCACACATGAGTTCGGACCTCGTAAGCTAAATCGGGTCCATGATTTGCACCCCCCTACGCGCGAGAGAGAGCCTCTATGCCATACAAGCTTGAACACTAGTCAAGTGCTCAAGCCTTTATACAAGCTTCCCTTTACATTTCTTTCCAATGTGGGATAATTTCCATATTTCCATTTCAACCCACCAACTTTGAGCCTTCATATCTTATTCATCCCAATGCCAAATTGGACAAATGAATACATTATCTCAATGTTCTCACGGAGTAGAACACAAACCCACAAACAACTTTGTCATTCAACAAATTATTTATCAATTAATTAATACACAAAATTAAGGAAAATACTCATTTCCTTCACATTTTTCCAACAATTCCCCACATGAAGGAAATGATGAGGAATTTTGATGATAAAGTCCAACAGTTGAAAACTTTCCCTTGTAGACGTATACTTATTCTACTCGCTAATCAGTAAACGCGATGTCCTTGAACTGTTAGCTTTTTGTGTAGCCAATCATATACGTTACACAGGTATCTCCCTAACACAATTCAATTCTCATAGTTGTGTCCATTTGTGGCCGTGGAACACAATGCCTGGTTCTGTGAGAGGGTCTAAGAATTGAGCCTCACACAATTCTCCTCGAAGCGGCCCCACTTCTCTCTCACATAGGTGATTCTTCTAAGTAACCCGGTTTACTCCATAAGAATCATTAAAAGCCATAGGCTTAACCTTTCATCTCGGGATGTCACTTTTAGGAATGGGTATGGGGTTAATCCCCACAGTGACGCTACAAGTCTTTTAACGGTTAGGTGGTCCCTTTTGAACCTAGATCTTGGGATCTCCAGTCAGCTAGGTTGTGTTTTCCGCCGTGGTTAACTTCTCAAGAGGCTTTAAACCCATTCCCCTTGTTGATCTCGCAACTACCTCTCTATTTAACCCTTTGGTTAACGGATCCGCTAAGTTATCCTTTGACTTCACATAGTCAATGGAAATGGTACCAGTTGAGAGTAGTTGTCTTATGGTATTATGTCTTCGACATATATGTCTCGACTTACCATTGTACATGTTGCTTTGTGCCCTACCAATTGCAGATTGACTGTCACAGTGTATACAGATTGGTGGCACTGGTTTTGTCCATCTTGGAATATCTTCTAGGAAATGGCGTAGCCATTCCTCTTCTTCCCCACATTTGTCCAATGCTATAAACTCAGATTCCATCGTGGATCTAGCTATAACAGTCTGTTTAGAAGATTTTCATGATATAGCTGCACCTGCTAATGTGAATATATATCCACTTGTAGACCTTGAGTCTTTGATATCAGATATCCAATTAGCATCGCTATACCCTTCAATCACTGCTGGATGTCTAGTATAATATAATCCATAATCACGAGTATGTCTCAAGTACCTTAGTACTCTCACAATACCCTTCCAATGATCCGCTCCAGGATTACTTGTGTACCGACTCAGTTTGCTAACAACATAAGCAATATCTGGTCTTGTGCAACTCATCAGGTACATTAGACTTCCAATGATCCTAGAATATTCTGTTTGAGACATTGGTTCTCATCTATTCTTTGATAGATGTTGACTTGGGTCAATTGGAGTACTAGTTATTCCATTGTCATCCTTGCTAAATTTCTCAAGAATTTTATCCACATAATTAGCTTGGCTCAATACAATTCCATTGGATATTCTGGAAATTTTCACTCCAAGGATCACATCCGCTAGACCCATATCCTTCATGTCAAACTTTGAGTTCAACATATCTTTTGTGGATTTGATCATCTTGTCACAACTTCCTATGATAAGTATGTCGTCTACATAAAGACACAAAATGACATAGCCATTTTCAGTGTTTTTGGTATAAACACACTTGTCACATTCATTTATCTTGAATCCACTTTCCATCATGGCTTGATCAAACTTTTGATGCCATTGTTTTGGTGCTTGTTTCAAGCCATATAATGACTTCACTAATTTGCACACTTTCTTTTCTTGCCCTGGTGTAACAAACCCTTCAGGTTGTTCTATGTAAATCTCCTCATCTAAATCACCATTCAGAAAGGCAGTCTTTACATCCATTTGATGCACTTCAAGATTGCGCAAAGCGGCAATTGCAAGTACAACTCTGATTTACGTTATTCTCGTGACAGGAGAATACGTATCAAAATAATCCAGGCCTTCTTTCTGTCTGTAACCTTTAATTACAAGTCTGGCCTTATATTTATCAATTGTGCCATCTGGTTTCATTTTCCTTTTGAAAATCCACTTATATCCAAGTGGTTTGCTTCCCGGAGGAAGATCCACTAACTCCCAAGTGTGATTTTGCAAAATAGAATCAATTTCACTTTTGATGGCTTCTTTCCACAAAGGTCCTTCTGAAGAGCTCACAGCTTCTTGATAACTTTGTGGTTCACTTTCTAGCATGTAAGTTAGAAAATCCGTCCCAAAGGATTTTTCTACTCTAACCCTTTTGCTACGTCGAGGTTCCACCTCTTCTTCCTCACTTTTGTCTTGAATGTGTTCTTCTTCAATTGAACTTGTACCCGTGTTGATGAGCTTGCCTCATTTCTTGACTTGCACGGAAATACATTCTCAAAGAAGGAAGCATTCCTAGATTCCATTATAGTGTTCTTGTGTATATCTTGAATTTTTGATTCATACACAAGGAATCTATAAGCACTACTGTTATGAGCATACCCAATAAATATGCAATCTACAGTCTTGGGCCCAATTTTCACCTTTTTAGGTGGAGGTACGGCTACCTTTGCAAGACATCCCCACACTCGCAAGTATTGGTAGGATGGTACTCTTCCATGCCACAATTCATAGGGACTTTTGTTCAATTTCTTTTGAGGTACCTTATTCAACACATAGTTAGCTGACAACACAGCTTCACCCCACATGTTGGAAGGTAGTCCCGAACTTATCAACATGGCGTTCATCATTTCTTTCAATGTCCGATTCTTGCATTATGCAACACCATTTTGTTGAGGTGTATAAGGTGCCGTGGTTACATGTTTGATTCCATGTTGAGAACAAATTGCTTCAAATGGAGATTCATATTCTCCACCACGGTCACTTCTTAGCACCTTTATTTTCCGGTTAAGTTGATTCTCAACTTCATTTTTATAGAAAACAAACTTCTCTACTGCCTCATCTTTACTTTTGAGGAGATACACATAGCAATACTCTGTACTATCATCGATAAAAGTTATGAAGTACTTATTGCCACCTCTTATTTGTGTTGACTTAAAGTCACATAAGTCTGTGTGAACTAACTCTAGAGGTTCACAATTTCTTTCAATTGAATGGAATGAACCTCTTGTTAATTTTGCTTCCACACAAATTTCACACTTATGTTTGCAATCGACTTTGAACTTTGGAATGCAATTCAAGTTAATTAATCTACGCAAAGTATCATAATTAACATGTCCTAGTCTACCATGCCACAAATTGGAAGACTCAAGTAAGTAAACGGAAGATTTGTTCATTTCATTAGCCTTTGGCTTAACAACCATTACACTGAGTTTAAACAACCCATCCGTTACATAGCCTTTTCCCAAAAACATCCCATTCTTGGACAAAGTCACAACATCAGACTCAAACACAAGACGAAATCCGTGTTTGTTCAAAAGCGAACCAGACACCAAGTTCTTTCTGATCTCAGGAACATAAAGAACATTGTTGAGAGTCAGTTCTTTCCCGGAAGTCATCTTCAGAACTACTTTGCCTTGATTTTCACCATTCTCAAAGGCTTCGAAATTACTAAACATGTCCTTATTGGAACACACATGTCTAGTTGCCCCGGTGTCAATCCCCACTGGTTTGGGTTTGAACCCACCAAATTCACCTCGGATATTACCGCCGCAAGGTGCATCTCAGAAACCTCCCTTAAGATATCTTCCACCATGTTTGCCTCACGAGCAACAATAAATTTTTTTTGTATTGTGGTCCAAGGATTCCCATAGTTCTTTTGCAGTCCTCTTCTCTCTATACACACCGTAAAGAGAATCAGAGAGGCCATTCAGAACATGGTTTCTGCAAAAGTATTCCCCTTGCTTCCATGTTTCAACTGCAGCCAAGGTTGCCACATTAGTTTCATTCTCGGCCACCATTGGCATATCCTCTTTCAGATATTTAGCCAAATTCAGAGTGGTCAAGAAGAATTGCATCTTCTGTTGCCACCTTTTGAAATCGAGACCAACAAACTTGTCTGGCTTCTCGGCATGAGCGGTTGAGATGTGCACAGTTTGAGGACCTGCCATCACACTTGCACCAGTTCCAGTTGGGGTCACAATAGGAGTCCCAGAATTAGTTGATGTGTTTGTTTCATTAGCCATATCTGAAACACAAACAACCAGTAAGTTTTCTTTACTATAAAAGTTGGAGTAGCTCTGTAACTGTTTCCCTATTGCAGAAGTAATAAGTCTTAAGATTGTTAGGAAAAATTCTGCAAAAAGGAACTCTAAAATACAGAATATATAATAAACATAATTAAACTTAAATGAATAAACAAGAGTAAACTGATTGCTTTGTTTGTGCCAAGCCGTGTGTAAGTACACACTGTCCTTAAGACTTATTCGCCCCCTCACCGTGAGTGCTTGAGGATGTCTTTGGACGCTAGTCTCCCAGGATCTCTCGCACGAACCGGATGCTTCTCCGCACTAAGAGATTCCGGCGTATTGAGTTTATGCCCAGACAGTATCACCACAATGCAGATGCAAGAGGAGGCCAAAGAAGGAATGACAAAATGTAACAAGGAGAGGGTGTGAGAGATTGCTGAAAAATGTGATTTCTTTCTTTGTGTATTTTCTGCACTGATTTGTGCTCTATTTATACTACTCGGAGAACAGTTCAAGAGCCAAAAACAAAGGATAAACATAATCCTTAATTAAATCTGAGATAAGATAAAGGATGGCTCTTCAGTTGGCATTCCATTCAGATGAGATGAATCTGATTCTGGGCAAAATTTTTGCTGTAAAGATCAAAAAATTAAGCAAAAGGTGAGCTCGCACGGACAAGCCAAATTGGTGCTACATTCGTGTCCGCAGGTCGCGTGCACACATGAGTTCGGACCTCGCAAGCCAAATTGGGTCCATGATTTGCACCCCCCTGCGCGCGAGAGAGAGCCTTTATGCCATACAAGCTTGAACACCGGCAGCAGCTGATGATGTTCAGGAGGAGGAGGCGGCGGTCGATGGGGATAGTGAGGAGGAGGAGGAGGATAGTGATGATGGGGAGGAGGAGAGTGATAGTGATGATGGGGAAGAGGATGGGGAGGGGCAGGAGGGGGGGTAGGATGATGATGAGGAGGAGGAGGAGGTGGAGGTGGGGGTGCAGGAGGAGGAGGATGATGAGGATGATGATGTAGTAGAGCCGCCTAGACCTCTGAGACACGGGAGGAGGCGGGGTCAGGATGCGCCACCATCATGGCAGCTTCAGAGGGACCCCGGTGGTGGGCCAGAGGATGTTTAACTGATGTACGGGTTCGGTGACCACCGAGCCAGACAGATTTGGGGTGACTCTACTACTGAGGGATTGGTGACTTTCCATACGAGACTCACGCATCTTGCACAGTAAGCTTAGCATTAATGTGAAATGTTTTAAATATTGAAGTTATTTATACCACACACTCTAAATATTCCATTAATTATCATCCTATGCTGCTTTTCTTGAGTACTGATAATATTTTTGTTTCGAATGAACAGGTTCAAGCGTGATGAGCAGCCGGTTGCTGATAGAGCCTGGCTGGCCCTCGTAGATGCATCTGGCCTCCAGCATCTGCATGATTCCGTCATTCATAGGCCTAACCATGCCCTCCTAACGGCATTTTTGGAACGGTGGTCTCCTGAGACTAACTCGTTCCACATGCCGTGGGGGGAGATGACGATTACTTTACATGACAGTTTTCATATCCTGGGTATGTTTTTATAACATCGCTTCGATACTCCATTCACAATTATATAACTGTCTACATATATTATATGAACTGTCTACATTCATCTCTTATACTAAAATGTGTTATTGCATCTTCAATTTACAGGTATCAGGATTGATGGTGGAGTTGTTCGCTATACGGATCCAGCGCCTGACGTATCTGGCATCTCTAGACACCTCCAGTTGAGCGGCACTGGTTATTTATTGAGGGATGTCAGGCGTCTATTTACTCAGCGTAGAGGCGGCATGACAGATGCCCATCGTGCGTCCGCGTATATCCTGCACCTATTGGGTTGCACGATGTTCGTGGACAAGAGCGGGGATAAGGTGCCCGCAGCCTACCTGCCCCTGTGCATGGATCTAGCCAGCCTCCCCACTCTTTCCTGGGGATCAGCCACTTTGGCATATATCTACCGAGAGTTGGGGAAGGCGTCCAGATCCGGATGCAAGCAGATGGGCGGTTGTGCGGCTCTCCTAGAGGTACATCTTACTCTATTCACTATTTTTTACTGTCTACTTCCCCCCCCCCTCTGTTATTAAATGTTGCATTTGAGTAGTATTTAATACTTTTTTACATACATCTCAGGCCTGGATATACGAGTACTTTCCGGGTTTTCGGCGAGTTACTGACCCCCATTGGCAGCAGGGGCAGCCGAGAGCCCGTAGATGGTCTCGTGATGATTCGGCTGGGAGGACGTTCGATCATCTTGTGCAGTATCGCCGCATTCTTGACAGGATGGGGGCTGACAGTGTGAGTTATTCATATTAAAACTATTATACGTTTTTGTGTCGTTCCTTCCGATATTCTGTTGACTTTGCCTAACAATGTCTACTCACAGGTTATTTGGACTCCTTATGGGACCGGGTCAGACGCGATACTGCCTGTTTCATACTACAGGGGTGTTATACGCTTTTGTGACATCACAGAGGCGTATATGCCTGATCGTGTGACTAGGCAGTTCGGGTACCAGCAGAGGATCCCCAGACTGCCCCCCATGGCGACCGAGTTATGCGTTTTGGCAAAGGTTCAGAAGGGGTACCAGAAGCGTTACGGTGACGGAGATCAGGTTTGGCAGGAGTGGGTGGCTTTTGGCATGGCGGACTTTAGGGCCGATGTCCGTTGGGGGCCACTATTTACTGGAGATCATCCCGTGGCTGTTCCCTTCGTGACTCCAGATTATATGTCTTGGTTTAGGGCTAGGAGTCATGTTCGGATAGCTAATCCGATACACGATCCACCCGGTGACATTCCACCTCCCCCACCTGATGTTCCACCGCAGCCTTCTGTCGCAGGGATTGTGGAGTTGCGAGCTATCATACTTCCATTTTTGTCGGATCCCAGTGCCCCCGAGCACTGGCTAGTTGGTCTTAGACGGGCCGGTGAGATTTTAGGACTTCCACCGCAGCCTTAGGATTTTATTTTATTTTTGCTTTTCATTGTATTGTAATGGACACATTTTATTCTAGTTTTTATTGACACCTCTACTAGTTTGTTAATATGATGGTATTTTTATTTTAGTTATCGTTTTAAATCCCCCTCCCGATTCAATAGTTTATTCTAGTGTTTCGTAAAACCCCCCCCCCCCCCCCCGATTCAATAGTTTATTCTAGTGTTTCGTAAACCCTCCCCCCCCCCCCCGAGGACATGATGTTTTGCTGTTGTTGTTGCTGTTGTGTTGTTGCTGGTGTTGAGACTACTGATGTATCTCGTGTAAACCCACACGAGATGTGTCTCGTGTGGGTTTACACGAGATGCATCTCGTGTGTGTTTACACGAAACAAGTCTCGTATAAACCCACTCGAGATGCATCTCGAGTGGTGTTACACGAGATGTCATCTCGTGTAAACCCTAAAAACCCTAATAATGTCACAAATTTCTAACTCAATTTCCATTTGGATTTTGAGGAAAGTGATACTAATGAAAAACACTTTAAATGTCATTTAGAATCTAGAAAAAAAATAAAAAAAAATAAAGTAGGTAGTCGTATACCATTTTCACAACATCGGGACATTTTCCTTAAAACCCTAAAAACCCTAATAATGTCACAAATTTCTAACTCAATTTCCGTTTAGAATTTGACCAATGTCATACTAATGGAAATGTCTTAAAATGTCATTTAGAGCCTAGAAAAAAATTAAAAAAAAATAAACTAGGTAGTCGTATACCATTTTCACAACATCGGGACATTTTCCTTAAAACCCTAAAAACCCTAATAATGTCACAAATTTCTAACTCAATTTCCATTTGGATTTTGAGGAAAGTGATACTAATGAAAAACACTTTAAATGTCATTTAGAATCTAGAAAAAAAAAAAAAAAAAGTAGGTAGTCGTATACCATTTTCACAACATCGGGACATTTTCCTTAAAACCCTAAAAACCCTAATAATGTCACAAATTTCTAACTCAATTTCCGTTTAGAATTTGACCAATGTCATACTAATGGAAATGTCTTAAAATGTCATTTAGAGCCTAGAAAAAAATTAAAAAAAAATAAACTAGGTAGTCGTATACCATTTTCACAACATCAGGACATTTTCCTTAAAACCCTAAAAACCCTAATAATGTCACAAATTTCTAACTCAATTTCCATTTGGATTTTGAGGAAAGTGATACTAATGAAAAACACTTTAAATATCATTTAGAGCCTATAAAAAAAATAAAAAAAAAATAAACTAGGTAGTCGTATACCATTTTCACAACATCGGGACATTTTCCTTAAAACCCTAAAAACCCTAATAATGTCACAAATTTCTAACTCAATTTCCGTTTAGAATTTGACCAATGTCATACAAATGGAAATGTCATAAACCTTTTTCCGCGACCATTGCATAAATTTGACGATTAAACCCTACTAAAACACACCCATTCTGAACAGAAACCACACAATAGCCCTTTATCATTCAAAAATTCAATCTTTAAGTTCATAACATGGATTACTCACATAATAACATGGATTCCTCACATAATTCTCCACAAAATTCTTATGATTGTATTGACCTTGATATGATAGATTTTCTCGTTGATAAAGAAGAAGAAATCTTACATAATATTCCTCCACATCAACATTCTCCAAGTTTCAATGATCCTAGCTTTGATGAAGTAAGTTTTTAATGTTTTTTTGTGTATTGTGATCAAAATCAAAATAAAAATCCCATCTTGTTTTAAAAATCCCATCTTGAATTAAATCACATGATATTTATTTATACAATCTTCAAATACACATGACAATAACAATGAAATAGGACTGAGGGTGAGCACAACAGGTTGAAGAAGGCATTGGGGAGTGCTTCTTCTACTTTTGACACACTGTTTAAAAAGGCTCATAAAATCATAGATATCCAGCTAAAAACTATCAAACAGGGTATGAATAGATCAAGGACCAGATATCCAATTGATTTGAGGACCCGCAATCTATATCGCAACATATTCACTAGAGTGTCAACGGTAGCCTTTCGCATTATCAGACAAGAGCATGATCGAATTCAGAAAATCAAGCAGCGTCATAATGGGGGTTATGTAATCACTGAGGCTGCCTGCGGGTGTTACTACAGGCGGACACATGGACTTCCATGTAGTCATGAGATTGCACAGATAAAGGAGTGTCATTGACGGATTGAGCTGTCCACGATTCATGAGTTTTGGAAGAAGTTGGACATTGAAGTAGACAACCCTTCATCTAAGGAGCCTGAACCGGTAAGGAGACAGTTATTCAAAACGATGGAGCCGGATCATATTTCAAAGCCGAATGAACCCGGGCCGGAAGTTCCAGAGAACTGTCAGATTGGGAGCATACTAACAATTTTTTTGGAGTCCCCGCTACACCATCCTCGACTGGCAAAGGGTATATATCCATTCAATTATGTCTCAATTTTTTGCTGTTGTATTGTTGCTGTTGTGATGTTGTGTTGCTGCTACTGTTTAACTGCTGCTGATGTGTCTCGTGTAAGTCCATACGAGACATATCTCGTGTTGTATTACACGAGACTTGTCACGTGTAAAACCACACGAGATATGTCTCGTGTGGACTTACACGAGACACATCAGCAGCAGCATCAATTTTTTTTAACACTTTCAAACAACAGTATGAATGCTTCTCACTCTTTTTTCTTTACCCTATTTCAAGTCTAGATGTGCATTCATTGCATCAACCCAAGCGAGTTCGGAGTCCACCCGCAAACGGAAATCACCTTCAGGACCCACACCATCTACCCCTGCTAGTACTCCTACGTCTCATCCACCAGTAGCTCCTTCCGGTCGTGGGAGAGGACGGGGTCGAGGCCGAGGTCGAGGTCGAGGACGAGGACGGGATCAGGGTCAGGGTCGTGGAGAGGGAAATGGACAGCCCAATTATACTAGTTTATACAGCTCCTCGTATGTAGAGTCTTTTCCGCCTTTCATTACCCCGCGTATTGGAGGCATCATAGATGTGGCATCAGATGGACATTGTGGCTATAGAGCCGTAGCAGCGCAGATATACGGAGATGAGGAGAAGTGGGCTGAAGTGCGCACAGAATGTTACAATGAGGTGCTTGCTCGCCAAGACCTTTACGAAAGAGTTCTACCTTGGATATCGGTAAGAGAACTCTTACGTAAGATTGCTTGCTATAGCCGAACGGCGCCCAGTGATTATTGGATGGAGCTCCCAGATCTTGGGCACATCATTGCCACGAGGTATAATGTGGCGTTCATTTCTTACTCGACTAGCGGTGGTATGTTATGCCTTCCAGTGACTGCACCAGTACAACCACCAGTGAACACAGTTGTGGTGGGACAAGTCAATGGAAACCATTTTATAGCGGTATGAAACTTAATTGTCTCATCTATATTAGTTATATTTAGTTGTCTTACTTATATTCATTATATTTCATTGTCTTGTATTTAACTGTTATTACTTTTGCAGCTGCGCATGTTAGGCAATGATTACCCAATACCACCACCACCAAACCTTTATCGGAACCGCTGTGATCCAACCGCAAGCCAACTACTCCTCCCATACCAAGATAGGATAGCAGAGTTCAGTCAACTCTATGAGGAGGATACCGATGCAAGAAGACAAAGAAGATTACATATAGGATAGTATATGTGTAATGGTTTTTGATTTATCCAGTTTTATGAATGTTTGAATTATATGCTTATCCTTGTTAACACTTTCATTTCGTATACAATTAGGCGATAGTATATGTGTAATGGTCTATTGATGTTTTGTGGAGATGTCCTATTTGAGAATCAAATTTCATTCCAAGTTATGTTTATTGTTGCTTTTGCTGTTGCGGTTGTGGAAAAGCAGGCTCAGATGCCTATGTCGTGTATACTTATACGAGATGAGAGCTTACATCTCGTGTATACATACACGAGATCTCATCTCGTGTGTACTTACACGAGATGTATCTCGTGTATATGTACACGAGATGTAAGCTCTCATCTCGTGTAAGTATACACGAGACGTGCAAGGGCAGCGATGGAATTAAATGGGCTGTGTATTTACCGGGCTGTGTATATAGTTTTTGCCCCTTTTAGGCAATCGGACGAAAAGACCCTGATCCGATCCGATCCGATCTCCCACACATTCTCCTCCGTTTCTATCTCTCTTACCCTTTTCCACTCTTGAGTTAGAGTGAGCTTCTTCTTCATCACGATTGAGGTACTATCGTTTTAATATGAAGTTTTGGCTTTGAAATTCTTGTTGATTCCTTCCTAAATTATATGTATAATTCCATTTGCTTTTAGGGAATAAACAGCCCTAGATTGTTAATTTAAATTGCTGGACAAAATCATGGACTCCTTCACCGAAATTGATTTATATGGTTCCAAATCTTGTTTATAGACTACATCTAGTGTGGATTCTTGATTAGAACAGTAGTCTTAGATCCTTCCATGTATTAGGATAATGTCACGTGGAAGTAATGCTTTCTATTAGTGGATTCTCGATTACACTAGTTTTGAATCCTTCCATACTAGGAAAATGTCATTCGGAAGTAATGTTTCCTATAAGTGAATTCTCGATTTCAGTAGTTTTCGATCCTTCCATATACTAAGAAAATGTCTTCTGATAGTGGATTCTCAATTACCGTATTGCATATATATTTGGAAGATGTCACTCAAAAGCAATGTTTTCCATTAGTAAAATCTCGATTTAAGTAGTTTTGAATTCTTCCATATATCAGGAAAATGTCATTGGAGGTAATGTTTTTCATTAGTGAATTCTTGATTTTAGTTGTTTTGTATCCTTCCATATATTAAGAAAATGTTACTCAGAAGTAATGTTTTCCGATAGTAGATTTTCAAAGTTTCGAATTCTTCCATGTATATTTGGAAGATGTCACTCGGAAGCAATGTTTTCCATTAGTCCATACTCAGATTACATTAGTTTTGAATCCTTCCATATATTTGGAAAATGTCACTCCACATTATTGTTAGTTGCAAATTCCAACTTATGGTGGCTTTCTTTAGTATTATAACCAAATAGGGGCACTTATATAGAATTAGCTTATTGATTAGTGTTACCAATTTATGGCAACTCTAAAAACTTAGTTTTTCAATTATACCTAATTAGTATATTCTACCTAATTAGCTTTCAGTTCATCTCTGCTATTGAAACACACTTTTTCATCTTCTCATTTGCCATTTTTCAATGAAAAATGGCAAATGAGAAGATCATCATATCTGGACGGAGGAGTATATGTTATGCTAGTGTTCGCGGTAGTGGTGGTTGTATTTGAGGGATGGTGTATGGAAATGGATGGGAGGCAAGGACATTATTGTAACTTAATACTCAGTGCTTAGACTTTGCTGTGATTTTGGCAATCTCGCATATAATAGAAGGGAGTCGGAGTGCTATTTCGTTGGTTCAGCTTTAAGATTTGCATGCCCCCTCTTCTATATTTTTTACCATATTCTGCAGAATCTACCAACTAGTGGCCGGTTTCCCGTCGCGTTAGCCTTTTCTCGGTGCACGGAGCCCACTTTTGACTTTTGAAGAACAATGATTAATACAAGTTTATGAAAATCTGATGAATGAAATAATAAAATTTGTTTTTTTGTTAGTATTATGATGGTGGGCTACTATCATTTTTAAAATTTTCAGTAGCGTAAACTTTTTTATTTAGGAAAACTGGGTCAAAATTGAAATAAGATAAGATACCATTTTTTTATAAAATGAGTTTTATTAAGGATATATTGATTTAATTGTCCTTATTTCATCTAATGAGCCTTAGCTCACAAGACATATAGTCTTGCTTTTCGAAAGGTCAAGGGTCGTTGTCATAAAAAAGTTGTTCTTATTTCATACTTCACTCCCAGTTATGAAAAAATTGTCCTTATTTCATATATACTTGAGACTTATAAATAGGAACAACTGGTTTAACTACTCATTCATTCATTCATTCCAATTCTCAAAGATGGTTTTCCTTACATTTATCTTCTCCTCTTTCCTCTTCTTCTTCTTCCTTCACTGTCACACGTTGTTCAAACAAAGAAAACTTCCACCCGGCCCAACCGGCCTCCCACTCCTCGGAAACCTCCTCGTGATCGGCTCCAAACCCCACGAGGCGCTAGCAAAGCTAGCAAAAAAGCATGGCCCACTCATGACCATCCGTCTTGGTAGTACGACAAAAGTCGTAGCCTCTTCTCCCGACATGGCTCGAGAAATACTCCAAAAAAAATGACGAGGCATGTTCGGGACGGATAATCCCCCATGCAATCAGCTCCCTAAAAGATCCAGATGTCGCAATGGTATGGATTTCCGCGCATGACACGTGGCGTAACATACGTAAGGCCCTCAGCACATGCTTGACACATCAGCATAAACTCGATACGTTGCGGGCCCTACGACACACTGTTGTAGGAGAAATGGTCAATTTTGTTAAAGACGCTGGCGAAAAAGGGGAGGCTGTAAATATCGGTACGTTAGCTTTTAGCACAGCCCTAAATATAATGTCGAACACTTGTATTTCAAAAAATGTGACCGGTTATAAGCCCGAAGACGTAAGTGGGTTTTTGAGAAATGTGAAGACGATAATGGAAGTTTGTGGGAAGTTTAATCTTGCGGATGTATTTCCTTTGCTTAAGCCATTGGACCCACAAAACCTACGGAGGCGAGGAACGGAGGCTTATGATTGGTTTGGTGGGTTGACTAATGGGTATATTACTGAGAGACTGCAACATAGGCTATCTGGATTGCCAAGATTTGGTGATTTGTTGGATTCACTTCTTGATTATAGTCAAGAAAATGAGTCTTTTACTGTCAGGCATATCAGAGTTCTATTGGAGGTATGTACTTCTCCCTTAAACGAATGATTATAGTCGCGAGCTGGACTGTTGTGCAGTCAAACTGAACCCCCCCCCCCAATTACCCTTACTATAGTTATAATCTGCGGAATACTTTCCTTTTTATGAGTTGCAAAAGAATTCTGATGAAAAATTAAGCCTCTACTCATTTTGTCTTCCCTTTTTTATGTTTCATGCTGGTTTTTTTTCCCAAAGAGTTATCTGCATATATTGAGAATAGAGTAAGAATTTCCCTTTTATTCTAATGAATCATTTCTGCATGAATTATAAATTAATTAGAATTTTGTATTTACTTTTTTCTTTTTTTCAGGATTTGTACCTTGGAGGAAGTGAAACTAGCTCAAATACTGTGGAATGGGCAATGACTGAGCTATTACGCCATCCCAAAGTATTCGCCAAGGTACGTGAAGAAATCTCTAAAACCGTAGCGGAGAATGAAAAATTAGATGAAGGGAAAATTATCGAACTGCCTTACCTGCACGCGGTCATTAAAGAAACAATGAGACTTCATCTAGCCGTGCCACTTCTCATTCCTCACAGAACTGAGAAAATTGTTATACTGAGTGGTTACTCTATACCTAAAGACACTCAAATACTCGTGAACACGTGGGCCATAGCACAGGACCCAAAGTATTGGGAAACCCCACGGCTTTTTTACCAGAAAGGTTCTTGACTTTAGAAATTGACTATAAAGGTCAACATTTTGAGTTTCTTCCTTTTAGTTCGGGACGGAGAATGTGCCCGGGGATACCTGTGGCTCAAAGGGTTGTGAGTTTGATGATTGCTGCATTTGTGTACCATTTCGACTGGAAGCTCCCTCATCCGGTTGAAGATTTGGACATGGATGTGACTTTTGGGCTCACCTTAATGAAGGCCAAACCACTTCTTGCTGTCCCGGTGACTCATGAAATCTGAATTATGGTTATTTTCGGAAAAAATATATATTATTGGATGAATAAATTAGCTTCCAGTAGTTGTCTTATGAATAAGTTGGAGACAAAGGCCATCTTTAGGCTGCTTGTAATTTATGGATAAATATCTCTATGTAATGTAAAAGAACCTCTTCTGCAAAAAAAATGTAGGGCTTTCTACATCCAGAAACAGAAAGGCCAAACAGAAAGGCCATGTGTGCATTGCAGTTTCATACACCCTCTTGTCAATCACAGTTGACTTATCATTTTCTAAGATAAGAACTGTACTTAATTACTCCCTTTCTTCCTTTCCAGTATAAAATAAATGTCATACTTTCAATTTTTATGTCTCAAAATAAGTAGTTGTAAATTTGAAAAGTCTTGCACATGAAAGAACCACTAATCAGTTAAAAGTTCTTGATCCTTTTCTTTAAAAAATAAAAATAAAAGCTCTTTCATGTCAAACTCTTGTGAGAACACCTAGATCCGTTTCATATAAGAGACTGGTCGACCCATGACCCGTGTACAACATTATCCGCGAAGCGTAGGATCCCAACTCATGCTTCACTCAAAATCTGCCACGTGGCGGTGACCCATTGGCACAAAAAAATTATTTTTTTCCCCAAAAAATAAATGTTTTTTTTTTTTTTTTTTTTTTAGTTTTCATATTTATTTTTTTACTGTTTTTTTTTCGTTTGCCAAAAGTAATATTTAGTATAACTAAATGTAACAACTGTGTTACTTATAAAGTAACATTGTTTATAAGTAAACGTAACACCAGTTTTACAAAAAATAATAGCTCATTTTACTCATCATTCAACTGTAATACTAATTATAAATACGTGTAACACTAACAATACCTAAATGTAATTATCGTTATACTGAATGTAATAGTGTTTTTCCAGAATATTTTTTATTTTTGAGTATTTTGATTTTATTTTTTAAAAGAAAGTAACATTTGAAAAATAACAACTTATATACATGAATGTAATTATTTGTACAAGTAAATGTAAATGGTTGAATTATTACTTTTATATACATATGTGTTACAATAATGTATAAACACTGTTACATATATGTATTACTTTTATGTATACAAACTGTTACTTATAGGTAATACGTTTGTTACATTTAGTTATTGTTAAAACCCTAGTTTCTTAACTAAGAGTTTTGACAAATAATTAAGAACTTAATATGGATTATCAAGAAATATACTGGAAATCATCAAGTCTTCACAGGTCCACTATCTTTGCATGTCGAGATAAAAGACCTTCAAAGATAGCAGACCTTACTCTTTGCCAACTCAGCTCCCAGTCAAAGTCAATCCTGACATAACACTGTTCACAAACTTTATTCCAGTCAAAGATTAATGACTGACATATGCATTTCCAAGATGTTCAAGACCGTTGGAACTCAAACGAATACATACTGAAGACCTATAAAAGGAACTCTACATGACTAAAGAAAACACCTCTGTCTCTTGCCATTCAAACAAATTGATAAAAGCTTCTAAGCAACTCAATTGTAAAAGCACACTTGAATCTTATAAATCTGTGCTAAATAGACAAGCTAAAATAGATCTCATATAGCTACTTAAGAGCCATCTTAGAGATCACCAAAACCCTCACATTTGTGAAACCTTTTTTTTTCTTTTTTTTTTTTGTGCTTTGCAACAAGTACAAAGCTTAGTTAGTGAGGCTAATTAGGCTGGAAAGTTCTAAGGGAATTTTCCTACAATTTATTGTAATTTCTTGACGAAGTATTATAGTGGATTGTCTCTTCACTGTTGAGGACAGTGAAGCGTGGATGTAGGAGAGTTGCAATACTCTGAACCACGTTACATCGTTGTGTTTGTGTCGCTTTTACTCACGCTTATTCACACATTTATCACTTTTTATTTTCTCATTTATTTCTTCTATTTACTTTATTATTATTCCGCTGCATAAACTCAACATACACACACTGCACCTCAAGATAGTTGACCTACTCTGCCAAGATAGTCGACCTCTTGTGAACTAACCTTTTACCTGTTTAAGTGCATAAGTAGAACAAGTTCTTTCAATTGGCACCAGAGCTGGTTTCTAAAAGACTTAAGTGTCTTCAAGCTTAACATCTTGTGAAGGATCCAGAAGCATTAACATCATGCCTCAACCAAGAAGAAACAATGAGAAAGACATTCCACATGTTGATGACTGTGGATCATTTGAAATATTCTCTTCCAAAATCAAGACTTACCTTGATTCAAATAGTGTTTGGAACTGGTTTGTACTTCATGAAGAAGTCAGAATACCCACTAAACCTGACACAAATGGAGGAGATGACAAATACAAAACCCCAGACCTTGGACTGAAACTGAAAGACACTTAATAACAGCTAATCAAAAAGTCAAAAATATTTTACAAAAAAGTGTTAATGACTCTTTGGCCCAAGAAATTGGGAAAGTTGAAACTGCTAAAGAAGCCTGGGATTTAATCAAACCAAATTTACTAAGCACACAAGTGTCAGCACACAAAAATTATATAACCTATTAAGGCAACTTGACAACTTTAAGTTTGCTGCTGGTGAAAGAGTTGGTGCTGCCAAAGACAGATTTGAAGACCTACTCAGACTAGTGTCAGACCATGGCAAGAAATTGGATCAACAAGACATATGTCTGAAAATATTTTCAAGTCTCCCTCAAGAATATGAAAAACTTGCACTACCCATAAGAGAGGGTATTGAATGGCCAACCATGACTGTTGAACAATACTTTGGAAAATTGGAAGCATATGAACTTGAAGGGACTGTCAAATTACCCACTATAGCATCATCTTTAGCCAATGCTCACACCATGGCTCTTGATGCACAAGAAGCTCCAAAAGCTTACTCACAACAGGACATTGACTCCCTAATCTGCAATGCTATTCAGAAAGTCAACCTATCCCAAAAACCTGAAGTCAAACCTTTGACTCAAGAAGACATTCCTAGCTTGATAACCATAGCTGTTAAAAATGCTATGAAACATCAAAAAAGGATGTTTGAAAAAAGAAACACAGCATCCACTTCTAACCAAGTCCAAACTGAGAAGAAAGAAGTCACTTTCTATAACTGTGAAAAGATAGGTCACTACTCTCAAGAGTGCCCTGAACCAAAGAAATCAAGAACTTTCATCCCAAAAGAAGCTATCATATTCCAAAGACATCATACACAGCTCTAGGTGTAACTGCTTTAACTGTGCCAAAGCCAAACAAGTTGAAAAGAAGGAACATGTCATGATAGCAGACCTGTCAAAATTCAGTGATGAAGAAATTGACTCCTCAGACTTAGACAATGACATGGAAGCCATGATATGTCTCATGGAAAATGAAGAAATGACTCAGAAAGTGAAGAGGAACTTGAAGCCCTTGCAGCTGCAGAGGAACTAAAAGAGGTAAGTGATTTTAATTCCCTTGACCTTGGAGGTCTAAAAAATTTAGCTTGCACTTTGTTTATTTAGAGAAAGAAAGAAGAATCAAGCCTTAGGGTCTTGATAACTGAAAATTTACAATTTTCTAAGGAGCTAGATAGCCTTAAAACCAAAAATACCCTTCTTGAAACCCAAAATCTCACTCTTCAAAACCAGAACAAGCAGCAAGCAGATGAGATAGTTGACCTTCATGCTGATGTCTTCAATGCAAGAAACAATCACCTCCACATTAGAAGTCAAATAAAATAACTCAACCTCAGAATAGAGGCACTAAATGATGAGAACCAATCATTCAAAACCAAATTTGAGTCTTGGAACAAGTCAAGTTCAGCAATGTCACATTTCCTATACATTCAAAGGCATCCATTTGACAAAACTGGACTAGGTGCAAACAACCCAACTATGATTGAATACAAACTACCTGAGAGTGAAAGGAAAGTGGAGAAAATGCTCATTGTCAAGATGGGAAACAAGACTATAAGAAAGCCATCTATCCTGTCCAAACAAAACATGATATATATAAGGCTCAAAGAAAGATGAAGGAGGTCAGCTATCATGATCAAGCATCCAGTAGCAGGGTTCAAATGACAAACCCCCACAACAAAATTGTTGCCCCAAGTCCTCCAAAGCAATCTCAAACTTGGAAGAACAACTACAGACAGCAGACCTATCAAGGTTACTCTAAAAGACAGCAGACCTGTCATGGATACCCAAGAAGACAGCAGACCTACAAAGGAGAAACAAAGGAAGAAAAGGTCAAAACTACAGCTCTTCAAGTTCCCTAAAGCCCATACCTCACCCAACTCATATAATCCTCACCCTCATCACAACTACCATCATCAACAATTCAGAATGACACCCTATATGTACCAAATCCTATCTTACCGAACACCTTCAACCAAAAAACCTTATGTCCTAAAGAAAAAACCCTCCTAAGAAAAATTGTGAAAGTTTGGGTCCCAAGGCTGTCTAACCACCTGGACCCATATTCAAAAAGGGGACCATGTTTATTTTTCTTTATTTGGTTTTGTAGAATTTTAATAAAGGAATCTGGTACCTAGATAGTGGTTGCATCAAGCATATGACCTTCAACAGCAATGGCTACAGAACTTCATTCCAAAAAATGACCCTAATGTTGTCTTTGGAGACAACTCTCAAGCCAGAGTCAAAGGACATGGAGACTTGATCACAAAAAGCATTATTCTATCAAATGTCTCTTATGTGGAAGGTCTAAAGCACAACTTGATTAGCATCAGTCAGATCTGTGACAAAGGATTTCATGTTGTGTGCTCCCATAACTTGTGTCAAGTGAAGAATTCAAAAGATAAAATCATTCTTACTGGCTTCAGAAAAGGAAATGTGTACTGCATATCTCTTGAAGTGGCTCAATCCTCTAAAGCCTGTGTCTACTATCTTATAATCAATCTGATTTAGCATGGCTCTGGCATAAGAGATTGGCTCACTTGAATCTCAAAAGCATAGCCAAACTTGCCTCCTCAAAACTTGTGAAAGGTCTTCCAAAAATATCCTTCAAAAAGATAAGCTATGCAATGCTTGTCAGTGTGGAAAGCAGCAAAGGCTTCATTTAAAGCTAAAAACGGAGTAGATACAAAAAGACCAATTAAACTTATTCATATGGACTTATTTGGACTAATCAGGATTAGAAGCCTTGGAGGAAAAAGATACTCACTTGTGATAGTTGATGACTATACAAGATTTTCTTAGATCATTCTCTTGGAGTCAAATCAGAAATCCTTGGTCAATTAGTCAAATGATAAATCAAGTGCAAAACCTCAAAAACATCAAGGTTGTCAGAATAAGGTCAGATCATGGTACTGAATTTGAGAATACTAGAGTTGAAGAATTTGCAATCAGCAAGGCATAAGTCACAACTTTTCAACCCCTAGAACTCCTCAACAAAATGGAGTTGCTGAGAGAAAGAACAGAACAATTTGTGAAGCTGCTAGGACCATGTTATCTGAAAACAATCTTCCTAAGTATTTTTGGAGAGAATCTGTTACTACTGCAGTCTATGTTAAGAACAAGACCTTAATAAACAAATATCACATGAAGACTCCCTATGAACTGTGGAATGAAAGAACACCAACAATATCTTAATTTCATGCCTTTAGAAGTAAATGTTACATTCACAATAATGGGAAAAATAATTTTGGACAAATTTGGAGTCTAAAAGTGATGAAGGGATATTTCTTGGCTATTCTGCAACTAGCAAGGCATATAGAGTTTATAATAGAAGAAGAATGGTGGTTAAAGAGTCCATTCATGTGGATTTGATGATTCTCCCAGTACCTGGGATCTGAAAATTAATGAGTTTGATGAAACTCTTGGAAATGTGATTCTCTGCACAGAACCCTCACCCATTTCCTCTCAAAATTCCAAAATTGACCAACTCGATTATCTTCCTTATAATCTACCTAAAAAATCTCTTCTGAACCCTTTCCTCCCTTCAGCAACCTCAAAATCAATGACATTCAAGCATCTGCACCAGTTGCTCAGTCTGACTCAACTCTCATTGTCCCTATTCTCACTTCTATGATAGACCTACTGATGATAGCAGACCTACCAATGATAGAGACCTTCTACTGATGATAGACCTATCACTGAAAAACAGAACTAGGGAACAATTGTGATCCAATCACATCCACTCAAGAACCATTAATTCCCAATCATACAATATCCTTTCCTATTTCCAACATTTACATTGATCTCCCTATATCAAGAAACTTCAATAATAACCATCCTGAGTCATTAGTTATTAGTGATATTGCCAGAGGAGTTCAAACAAGGTCAAATAAAGAAGATGAAGCCTTGTATAGTGCCTTCATATCCCAGATGGAACCAAAGAAGATCAATGAAGCTTACTTGATGCAGATTGGATAGAAGCAATGGAGGAAGAGCTTGAACAGTTTGAAAGGAACAAAGTGTGGAAGCTTGTTCCTAAACCTAAAAATCAAACTGTAATTGGAACTGGGTATTCAGAGAAATAAGATGAATGAATATGTACAGTTATAAGAAAACAAAGCAAGATTGGTAGCTCAAGGCTATAGACAAGAAGAAGGAATTGACTATGATGAGACCTATGCTCCAGTTGCTAGACTTGAAGCAATTAGGCTGTTTCCTGCCTACTCAATATCCAAAGAATATGATTGTATATCAAATGGATGTTAAAAGTGAATTCCTAATGGGATTCTTCATGAAAAGGTGTTTGTTGCACAGCCTCCTTGGTTTGAATCCCCTAAATTCTCAGATCATGTCTATAAATTGGATAAGGCATTGTATGGACTCAAACAAGCCCCTAGAGCTTGGTATGAGACTTTGTACAACTTTCTACTGAAAATGGATGGATTACAAAAGGGCAAATTGATAAGACCTTGTTCATTAAAAAATCTAACCAGATATTTTACTCATTCAAATTTATGTGGATGATATTATATTGGTTCAACTAATGATGAACTGTGCAAGGAATTTGAATCACTATGCAAGAGAAGTTTGAAATGAGCATGATAGGAGAGCTCACATTCTTTTTGGGTCTACAAGTCAAAACAATTACCCAATAGAATGTTCATAAATCAGGGAAATATACTAGAGATATGTTGAAGAAATTTGATAGCAGAATGTATCCACAGCTAAAACTCCTCTATCAACAACTGCAAAAATTACATGCAGATCCTGAAGGCCAGAGTTGTGAATCAACTTTGTATAGATGTTTATTGGATCTTTTCTCTATGTCACTGCATCAACACATGACATCATGTTCAGTATTTGCTTAGTACAAGTTTCAAGCAGATCCTAAAGAATCACACTTAGCAGCAGTTAAAACGATTCTAAGATATCTTAAAGGGACTCCTGATTATGGGATTTGGTACCCTAAAGAATCTCCTTTATCTCTCATGGATATACTGATTCAGACTATGCTGGATGTAATTTGGATAGGAAATCCACCAGTGGTAGTTGTCAGTTTCTTGGATCAAGAATTGTGAGTTGGTGCAGCAAAAAGCAAACATCAGTTGCTACATCAACTGCAGAAGCAGAATATGTTGTTGCTGGACTTTGTTGTTCACAAATCCTTTACCTCAAAAATTAACTAAAGGATTTTGGCATTTTTCAAGATCATGTTCCTATCTACTGTGATAAAACCAGTGCAATAGCCATGACTTGAAAATCCAGTTCAGAACTCTAAAACACTAGCATATTGAAGTAAGGCATCACTTCATAAAGGGATCATGTTGAAAAAGGTTATACATGCCTTTCTCAAGTGTGCACTGAGAATCAACTGGCTGACATTCTACACAAAAGCACTGGATGAACAACGATTTGGATATTTAAGAGAAAATATGGGGGATGCTAAATATGCCAAGTAAATAAAAGGGAAATTTCATTAAAAATCAAAGTGGAGTACATTACAAAAGAGA
The DNA here is from genome assembly GCA_026119855.1 of Campanula takesimana. NCBI lineage: Eukaryota > Viridiplantae > Streptophyta > Magnoliopsida > Asterales > Campanulaceae > Campanula > Campanula takesimana. Next base: position 71,806 of record JAOWBW010000971.1, on the reverse strand, counting down.
GTAGTATAAAAAAAAGGTGCCATCAAAAGGCCACCTTACTCCTACTGATAAAAGGGAGCTAAAATTACATCTTCTGCTCCAGTCTGGTCCAAGATAGCAGACCTCCACACTAGGTCTACTATCTTCCTAAAAGAACTCTTATTCTTCTGACCTCCACTCTCCAACTATGAAGGAACACTCAGCAGAAATCTCCTCATCACCCTTAACACCTCCTCCCGAGAACTCTCACAATGGGAAGTCCTGACTCATCACTTTTCTCCAACATTGAGAGCAATCCCACCTCCATGATCCTACTCCAAGGACAGACTGACTTGTAGATGGCCACAGTGGTTAGGCCACCAGTTCCTGGTTTCTTAAGGCTTTGGAA
>JAOWBW010000971.1:0-71339 GCA_026119855.1 Campanula takesimana | reverse complement strand
AACAGAACCAATCCAGACCTGCTGATCTGGAATGGGTTTTGGGTAGTTGGTTTGTGTATGGATCTTGGGGTTTGATTTTCCTATTTGTTTTAGTCTTGTGATTCTAAGATTGATTCAGGTTTGGATAGCTAATCTGCGTTCATTCATATAGATTGTGTTTCCCAAACTTGATCGCAATCAAAGTTCTCAAAGATAAAACGAAGTTAGAATTATGAAGAGTTCATAATTGCTAAATTGAGAAACAAAGTTCTTGATTCAAAGTTTGGAGATCCATGTGGAATTGTGATGCAATTGGCCTACGTTCATCGAGACCATCTATTGCTTAGTTTTCGGCCACATGGACTACTTTCTTGGTTTCTTGAATTAGTGCGGGATTGTGGTGCCTATGGCTTAGTTCGACCGCACTTCTTGTTGTCTTGATTTGGAAATAATAACCGAAGTTGAAATAGTCTCATCCTCATAATTATAGAGAAACTAATGACACATAAATACCATGCTTAAATTAATGGAGATTAATTTAGTGGCTAAACTTGATGTATAACATGTTTATATTATGTGCTCATAAATGTGTTATATGCTATATGTGATAACCTTCAAAGAAAGTTTTAAGTCCTTTTGCCATGCCATGATTAAATCACTTGTTTTACATGAGTAATTTATGTGGGCTCGCCAAAGCGAGGTGCATTGATTTTATTCATGTTTGAGCAAGATGAGTGAATAAGAGTTTCCTATGCGTTTAAAATGGTTGTACTTAATAAGCGTCAAAACAGTTTTGGGCTTAGGCAAAGATGAGATTTAACATGCTTTTTGAATTGGATTTCATAAAGAATCTCATGAAAGGACTGAGAGTCATATGAGATATGATTGACAAGAGTTGTCTACCTAATTGATTTAATTTTTGAGCGGTGCGCCAAAGCGTACTCAAAATTAGATTAAAGCGGGATCTCAACCCATTTAAATTATCTATATACATTGGATGTATAAAGAAGGTTGTATAATTTGGTGGAGTATTTTGTTTTAAAATACATTAATTATTTCTTTAATGAAAATCGGTAATTATTAAATTTTGGAAATTTTGCATATTTGTAGATAATGACTAATAACACTCAATCAATGTCGTTGCGATCGATCCTTGAGAAGGATAAGCTCGAAGAGAATGGTACTAACTTTATGGATTGGATCCGTAGCATAAGACGTTCTTAGGCAAGAGAAGATAAGTTGTACATTCTCGATGGGCCTCTCCCTGCTGAACCCCGCCTACTGCCCCTAGGGTAGAAAGAGACAATTACAAGAAACATCGTAATGATTCTAGAGATGTAAGCTGTCTCATGCTTGCCGCTATGTGTTCAAAACTCAACAACAAAGTTTGGAACATTTGGAAGCCTATGAGATAGGCGTGGAGTTGAGAACCATGTTTCAAGAGCAAGCTAGGCAAGAGAGGTACAAGACCATTGTTGCATTCACTACTAGTAAAATGAATGAAGGGCAACAAGTGAGTCCTCACTTTCTTAAAATGAAAGGTTATGTAGAGCACCTTGAGAAACTTGGCTATCCAATCCCATTGGAGCTAGCCACGGATCTCATTCTTAATTCATTGCCTAAGAGTTATAATCAGTTTGTGATGAATTATAACATGCATGGAATGGATAAGAATCTCTCTGAGTTGCATGGGATGCTCAAAACTGCAGAGATGAAAATTGTGGAGAAAGGTTCTCTCCGTGCTCTTGGTTCATGATGGGAAGAAGCCTGGTGCCAAAGGCAAGGTAAGGCAAAGTTGTTAACCCAAGATAAGCAAGGCAAACGTTACCAAGGCTTCTGAAGCAAAACCCGATACACAAAAGGATGCAATTTGTTTCCATTGTCAAGAAATTGGTCATTGGAAACGTAATTGCAAGGCTTTTCTTCGAAGAGCAAAAAAGAAGAAGAGCAGCAAGGCTGCGTCGACTTCAGGTATCTATATGATAGATATTCTCCCTTTCTACTACTGATTCTTGGGTATTGGATACCGGATGTGGCTCTCACATTTGTCTAAATGTGCAGGGACTAAAGAGTAGGAGACTGCTTAAAGAAGGTGAAGTAGATCTACGCGTGGGGAATGGAGCAAGAGTTGCTGCATTAGCCGTAGGGACTTATGAAGTCACTTTACCTTCCGGATTAATTCTTGTTTTGAACAATTGTTATTATGTTCCTGGATTTAAGCAGAAATATTATTTCATTTCTTGTTTGGATAATGAAGGTTTTAAGTTTCTTATTGAGAATAGAAATTTTCTATTTATTTTAAATGATGTGCTTTATGGTATTGCTAATTCATTTAATGGCCTTTATATCTTGGATGTCAAGAATGAAAATAATGTCTATCATGTAAATAAGAAATCTAACCTAATGATGTAAATCATACTTATTTGTGGCATCGCCGTCTTGGTCATATTAATGAGAAGCGTATCTCAAAACTCCATGGGGACAGACTTTTGGGTTCATGTGACTTAGAGTCATATGATACTTGTGATCGTGTCTTCTTGGAAAAATGACTAAGACACCTTTACCAGTTGGGTGAAAGGGCAAGCGACTTATTGGGGTTGATACATTCCGATGTATGCGGACCATTAAGTAGCAATGCTAGGGGAGGATTTCATACTTCATAACCTTCACCGATGATTATAGTAGATTTGGGTATGTTTAACCTAATGAAACATAAAAGTGAAGCATTTGAGATATTTAGAATATTTCAAAATGAAGTAGAAAAACAACTTGGCAAAAGTATAAAAGCCTTCGATCGAATCAGGTGGAGAATACTTAAGTCAAGAATTTGATGATCATCTAAAGAATTGTGGAATAGTTTCACAATTGACTCCACCCGGAACACCACATGGAATGGTGTGTCCGAGAGGAGGAATCGGACTTTGTTATGGAATGGTGTGTCCGAGAGGAGGAATCGGACTTTGTTAGACATGGCGATCAATGATGAGTCAAGTTGATCTTCCATATCTTTTGGGGTTACGCTCTAGAAACCGCTGCTTTCACACTAAATCGTGTTCCAACTAAATCGGTTCAAAAGACTCCATATGAGATGTGGAGCGGAAAGAAGCCTTATCTATCTTTCATGAAGATTTGGGGTTGTGAAGTTTTTGTCAAAAGACTTAATCTCAGACAACTTGCACACCAAATCTGATAATGTATTTCGTGGGGATATCCTAAGAAACTAAAGGATATTACTTTACAACTGAGAGGACAACAAAGTGTTTGTTGCCCGAACTGGTATCTTTCTAGAGAAAGAGTTTCTCTCTAAAGAAATCAGTGGGAGGTAAAATAATCTTAAAGAAATTCGAGACACAGAAAATAACATTGAACCAATAGTGGAACAAGAACAAGAACCACAAGGAGTTGTGGAACCTATTCAAAGTACACAAGCAACTCGCAGATCTAGTAGGTTACGATCCGAGCCCGAGAGATATGGATTTCTCGTAACGGATAGTAATGATGTGGAAATCATTGAGAATGATGAACCGTCAACCTACCAAGAGGCGATGTCTTCTCCTGATTCGGACAAGTGGCTTGGAGCCATGGAATCCGAATTGCAATCCATGCAAGACAATCAAGTTTGGAATTTGATTGATGCGCCCGAAGTGTAAAAACCATAGGATGCAAATGGGTCTTCAAGAAGAAGACTGACATGGATGGGAAGGTGCATACTTACAAAGCTAGGCTTGTAGCGAAGGGTTATAGGCAAGTTCATGGTATTGACTATGATGAGACCTTTTCACCCGTAGCAATGATCAAGTCTATAAGAATTTTGCTTGCCATTGCCGCATATCATGACTATGAAATATGGCAGATGGACGTCAAAACCGCTTTCCTAAATGGAAAACTACAAGAGGATGTGTATATGACACAACCAGAAGGTTTTGAACAAAATTCTAAGTATGCAAATTGCAGAGATCCATCTATGGATTGAAGCAAGCTTCTAGGAGTTGGAATCTCCGTTTTGATGAATCAGTCAAAGAGTTTGGTTTCATCAAGAACGAAGATGAGCCTTGTGTATACAAGAAGATTAGTGGGAGCATAGTGCTTTTCCTTGTTTTATACGTGGATGACATAATGCTCATTGGAAACGACATTCCTACACTTCAGTCTGTGAAGACTTGGTTAGGAAAGTGCTTCGCAATGAAAGATATGGGTGAAGCCGCATATATTCTTGGCATTAAGATCTATAGAGATAGATCAAGGAGGCTACTTGGTTTAAGCCAAAGTACATACATTGACAAGGTCATTAGAAGATTCCGTATGGAAAATTCTAAGAGAGGCACCTTGCCCGTGTTACATGGAGTTTCTCTAAGCAAGACTCAATGTCCTAAGACAAAAGATGAGCGTGAGAAAATGAATGATGTTCCATATGCTTCGGCAATTGGGTCCATCATGTATGCCATGATTTGTACTAGGCCGGATGTGTCTTATGGTTTGAGCATGACAAGTAGATACCAATCCGACCCTGGCGAAAATCACTGGATAGCTGTGAAAGCGATTCTTAAGTACTTGAGAAGAACTAAAGACTCGTTTTTGGTCTATGGAGGAATGGAAGATGATCTCGTTGTAAATGCTTACACGGATGCAAGCTTCCAAACTGACAAAGATGATAGCCTATCGCAATCGGGTTTTGTGTTTATGTTAAATGGTGGAGCTGTAAGCTGGAAGAGTTCCAAGCAAAGTACAACCGCTGATTCTACAACAGAAGCTGAGTATATTGCTGCATCGGATGCTGCAAAGGAAGCTGTTTGGATTAAGAAGTTCATAACTGAACTTGAAGTGGTTCCTAGTATTGCTAATCCAATACACCTTTATTGTGATAATAATGGTGCTATTGCTCAAGCAAAGGAACCAAGAGCACATCAGAAATCCAAACACATACTTAGGCGTTTTCATATCATTCGAGAGATCGTTGATAGGGGAGACGTAAATATATACAGAGTACCTACTGATGACAATATTGCGGACCCGCTAACAAAGGGACTTCCACAAGCTAAACATGATAGTCATGTTAGGTCCATGGGTATTAGATACATGGGAGATTGGGCCTAGGGCAAGTGGGAGATTGTTGGTAGTGGTGCCCTAGGCACGTTTGATAAACGTTGTAATTGTTATCATTTATTTCATATCAATAAAGAGATGTTTTGATTATTATTGTTGTTCATGTTTACTTATAATAATATCCGTCCCTAGTACTTGTTAAGCACTAGTATAAAGGCTAAATGATCATGGGATGATCATGTTAGATTTATGGGTACTTGTTTGGAACAAGGTACTGGACATGACCCGCTCTATGAGATTTATGTCATGGTCTATGTCATACATATATCTCATATTAGTTATGTCATTTGAATCCTTAGACATGAAGTTATTATAGTCTTCCACTTGATGAACATTATGTTTGACATATTCAAACGCTACTTTTAACCGAGTAGTTATAAAGGGTATGATTGGCATAATCGGATTCACGTAGGGAAGAATAATAAGCTAAATGGATTTGTCCCTCTTCGGAGAGATATCAAGCTTGGGCCTCTCGTAGGAATGATGTTGATGAAATGTTCGGCCGGACTCAAATGAATTGATTGGATCAATGTCATTTGGATTATCAACATATTCGGAATCGAGAAAGTATTGAACAAAACAAGTTGACTCTTTGACCATGACTTGTGTTCAATGATATCGTGGACAAAAGGATTATGACATGTTCTAAGAGGAATGCGAACTTGTATCTAAGTTATACTATTTGGGTAGGTATGACGGTTTGCTAGAACCTAATCATATCTTATGGTTTCATGTTTGAACCCATTGCCAACTTAGTATAATCCTAGAGGGTCACACAAAATAGAACGAATCTTTAAAAGGACTACATTGGAATTTTGGAAATTCTGGACATTCTGTGTTTTGGGCGACCGCACAGTATGGACTGTGCGGCCGCACAGTTATCTCAGTTTAGTACTAGTTTTGTTTTAGATAGTTGTGCGACCGCACAGAGTCTTTTGGGCGGCCGCACAGTACTGTCGGGTGGCAGATTCCTAATTTGATTAGGAAACGAATTTTGGACGGATTTTGACACAAGTTTCCTATTTGGAATAGGTCATGCTTGTGTATAAAAGACCAAATTCGGCCAGCACTCAAAGCTAATGATTTTGTGAGTCTCAAAGAGTTTGAGAGAGGATTTATTTTGTTCTAAGACATTCTTGGTTGAAGAACAAAATAATACACAAAACAAATTCCATATAGTTCTTTTGATTGTGGAAAAGTGTTTCACAATTTGGTCTAGCAACCAAGATCAAAGAAGCTCCTTTGATATTCGTTCGAAGTGTGGATACCGCTAGAGGGTGAAAATCATCATCTTCAAAGTTCGTGTTTAAGCTTTGTGATCGTGATCAAGTCTTCAAACATCCACCAAAGACCAAGAGAAATTTGACAGCCATCAAGGGTTAGTTTATTCCTTTATTCTTATGTTGTATTTGATTTAGTCATATGAACGGATCTATGGGCTTTGGGTTTCAAAAAATTTTAAATGCTAATTCCGCTGCGCATGTTTGATCGAAACCCAATAGGAGCCTTGTAGCGGAAGGAGTTGTTGTTGGTATTGGTGTTTTGCTTTCGGCGGCGTAATTCCGGTGATCCTAGCTTCGTACCTCACTCCGGCGTCAACCATTTCCCGCGAATCGGGGATGTAACCATTACCTATAGCCGCTTTCATCTCAGGAAGCAAACACTTGTAGAATATTTGTTTCTGTTCCTTCGCCTTAGGTGGGTATTGGACCTCACACAGTCGGTGGTTCCACCTCTTGTAAAAGTCATAAATAGCCTCGCCGGGCTTCTGCATGGTGTTCTCAAGATCGGTTCGGTTGACATGCCAATCCAAGTTAGCTTGATACTTCTCACAGAAAATGGCACTAATTTGATCCCATGTTTGCCTCTCACTTGGCTCTAGCCCCAAGAACCAACGCAGAGCTATACCATCCAAAGTGCTATGGAATACACGGGCCATTTGCTCGTTGGTACAGTCACGAGCCCTCATAGCCAATACATAACTGTCTAAATAGGTTTTAGGACAAGAATCACCATGAAACATCGCTACCTTAGGCATCTTGAAATCCTTGGGGAGAGCCCCTACTTGGCTAGGGTTGATAGTCTTGGTAGTCGGTGCGGTTTGCTTATCCACGGTCTCAATCAACTTGCGCATTTGCTCTTGCATAGCCATGACCACGGGATGATTGGAGATGTTGGGGGCAGATTCCGGTAGAGTAGTGGGAGGAGTCATTGAGGTGGTGGCAGCGGCCATCCCAATACTAATAGGCAATGAGGGTGCATGCAACTTGCTAGCGGAGAGGTAGCCGCCAAGCAGTTCAGGAGAAGGTTCATAGACGCCTTTGTTCTTGCTCATGGTAGTGGACCCATTTTGGGCATAGAGAGAAGGAGGCGGGAAACTTCTGTAGCTTGGTAAGTGGAAGGTAAGGGCGCCAGTGTTGACGGGGTAGTTGGTATCAACTTCTTCATCCTCGATATGGATAAAATTCTCACCATCGGGTATCAGATCGGCTCCTTTATTTTGGATGTGGCTCCTTAACTGCTGGTTGTGATTCTCTAAAGTCTTATTACTCTCCTCGAGGTCCTTGATCTTTGCTTCGAGACTGGTGAGGAAGTTCTAAAGGCTCGGAGGAATGCCATTGAGAGTGGCCTCGGTGTTAAACTCGGCGGTGCTAGTAGTAGGAGCGACGAAGGCTGCAGAGACTGAAGATGAGGACGGAGTTGCCATTGCTGATGTTAAGACTGAGAATGGGGACGGATTAGAAGCTTCACGTTGCAGTCGACCACCAAAACGGACCCAAACTTGCTTTGCTGAAAGGTTGAAGGGAGATGGCTTTTAGGTGGGGAAAGGCTCATGCAAAGTATATTATAATTTACAAAAAAAAAACATACATTATTTACATCCTACTTGGTTGGAAGGGGTACCCCTTTATCGCAACTAACTAGAAGACTACGATTAGTAGAGGCCATCACTACGTCTATAGACCCCTCGTTTTTTCACCTGCATTGCACATCCCAAACGGACAATTTGGGCGAGGGTCCTATAGGGCAAGCGGCTTCCACCAACCAATGGGTCCTACGACTAACCCTTCCTTAAAGGCATTTAACGTGATGTCTATGTTACATCCTACACAAGTTAACGATGGGCGGAGATCTTGACAACAAACATTCATCTTACCATGGCACGTCCCTTGTAGGGAAATCAGTTTTTTTTTTCACTTTCTCTCAAAAGATCTTGACTCATCATTGACTTGGGGATGACTCGACATAGACAACACGTTATTTGTCTAGTAAGAAAAAAGCTAGCCAAACCAACCGGTCAGAAATTTGGAGTGTCCTAACCTCTAGTATAGGTTAACACGGGTAGGATCAAGGTTCCGACCGCTCACGGAGCGTACACGGTTAGTGGAGTGAAGGAGTGAATCGAAAAAAGGGCTGCAGTAGCGCCACTAATTCCTGCACATCACACACTCAGGGGGTAATAAGGGATATGTGCAGTGCTGACACGGACTAGTGGTAGTGTGTGGCAAGAAACTAATTCTTTTTAAGGAGAAAAAAAAAGAAGTTTTAATGTTTTGAATGATGCAATGCAAGAGAGAGAGAAGAGGGAGAGGATAAGAATGCACAAGGGAGCATAGCATAGTCTCGTTTGACCTTAGCACTATGGCAAAATTACAAAAAATACATGTATTGAAAAGATACAAGGCACACTTATTAACATGGAAAAAATACAAGGTGCACGTGCAAACATGGCATAGTGTGAGGTGCATGTGTAAACATGGCGAAGTGTGAGGTCCATGTGTAAACATGGCGAAGTGTGAGTTGCATGTGTAAACATGGCAAAGTGTGAGGTGCATGTGTAAACATGGCAAAGTGTGAGGTGCATGTGTAAACATGGCAAACATCATGATGTGAACGAAAGTTAGACCCACTAAGTTTGCAAAAGTTTCAAAGCAGTCCCCAGCAGAGTCGCCACTGTGAATACCCCTTTCCGATGAAGCGAGGCGTGGGAAGTATCTTGTAATTATTTTTATTAACGAAGGGAATATTCATAACGACATTTAAAATTTTGAGAGTCGCCACGCCGTTTTAATTATAGCCAAAACACTGAAAAAAAGCATGTTAATGGGTTCGGGGGTCAAATTACAACAAGAGAAGAATATTTAACTTTATCACTCCTATTGCCCGAATGATCGGTCTTTCTATCATGATGCGGTGTATGTTGTGTACGATGTGTTTGAGACCGAATCCGAAGATTGCCTGCGTTCCTCTCAATGTGAGAAGCTCAGGTCAGCGTAGTTCGAGAAGAATTTAGAATAGATAGAAGAATCAAGATCATGCATAATGAGGGGGAAATTGCCTAAAGATTAGGGTTTAGAAGTAGTTCCTAGATCATGTTCGGGTTGATGAACCCTAGATCATCATCGGCTATGAAATAACATGTAAACATGAAGATCGCAACCCTAAATATAGCATAAATAAGGTTTTAATCTAAGAACATGAAGAATATGCGAAGAACATATTATGAACATATGAATAATATGATGAACATATGAATAAACATGCAAGGAACATGAATATTATGAATCTAAACTAAGAACATGGCAAGAACATAAAGAAAAAGTTAGAAAACTTACTTATGTTGGCAAGAAATAAAGCTAGATCTTCTTGGGATTCTTGAGAGTGTTCTTGGGAGCTTGAAATGCTTAATTAGAGAGCATATTCGTCACTTAGGGAGCCTAAGGTTGATCAAAATTCTGACCTTTAACCAAGAGGTGAGGATGGCTTTATATAGTGAACTGATAGAGGGATCAGATGGCTGAGATCTCCTGAGGTGAAGATGGCCGCCTGGCCATGGTCGAATGGGACCGCGTGGCCAAGGTCGAATGTGGCCGCGTGGCCATCATTCCTGGATGACGTGCTTTTCAAGCTAGGGTTTTATGGAAACCCTATTCTGGCCATTTTTAAGATGTTCTAGAATAATGAGGTATATTTTGGGAATCCAGGAAAAGTCTTTGCAAGGTTTCTAATTCCTATAAAGTCCTTGTATATTTGGGAACGCCCTAATAAACTCATTTTCAGATCGGGTACTAACAGAGTGAAAAGAGAGAAAGAAGATACGCTTAGAACCAAAATTGGTGAGGCCTCCTTCTCCTCATCTTCTCTTCATCTCATACTCTATTTCATTTTGCCTTGTTTATATTATGTCTTTATTATTCTTGCAAATATTATGAATTGGAACCAAGTCCTTGATGTGAATCAATGGTACCCTCATGTTCTATGCATGATCAATCAAACCTAGGATGATCAAGGCTTGTTATCATTTAATGTCTCTTTACATTAATGTACTTTACATTAATGCAGTTTACATTATGTCTTTACTTTTATGCAATTTATATTATGTCTTTACATTTATGCAAGTTAAATTTCATGTCTTTACTTTTAAGTTTATTTTATGGTGAAATGATCAAGTTTGGATGATAAAGTTTCAATCTTTATCATTCAAACATTGATCTAACTCCAATAATGTCCCTGTGGATTTTAAAGATTCAATTTTTATCCATCAAAAGGTTGATTTCTTACTTCCCCAAGGCTTTTCCTTGGATGAATCATCCATTTGGATGTTAAAGTTTCCATCCTTAGCCATTCAAATGATGATTTTGGCTCAAATGCCATGTTCATCACCTTTCTTAATTTTTCCCTAATTATTGCCTTGATCACACCCAAAATCTTTTATTTTGGTGTTTAATTAGTGATCAAAAGCATAGGGATGATTCAATTCAAGTTTTGTGGGAGTAAATAAACTGGAAAAATGAAAAACGGTTCATTTTCAGCAGAATGCTCTATTTTTGCCTGAAACTGGACTGATTTCTTGACAATCTGCAAAAAACCCCAGGGATGACCTTCCTAGCCGTACGGCTAGTTTGTCAGAGGGGTGATTTTTCAGTCTTTCCCCTCTTCTGTTAAACTATTTACAAAACAACCCTTTTTGTTAAGTTTCTAACTGATTTTGTTAAAAGTCAGTTTCTCCCATTTTCAAGAACACACACACACACTTTTGCACAATTTTGGTTAACAAACTTAGGGAGACTAGGTTTTTCTGAGGCAATTTGGGTGAACTACCGGTTAAGTTCTTCCCAAAGTGTAACCTGACCTCCGAATCCTTTGTCTCTAACCTTTTTTCGTTAAGTTTGGGTTTAAAGTTAAACTAACGTGGCGAATCTGTTTTTTGTTTGAACATAAAGTGTCGTGTTTGATTTCTCGAGGAAATTTCTCCATTTTCCCGCAGGTATCTTACAATCATATCATGGAACAGCGCAGTTACAGCTCTCTGGTAAGTGGCTTCGGCGTTTTTAAGTCTGAATGGCCTGACTGTATAACAGAACATCCCCCAGGGTATGGTAAACGCCGTTTTGTGCTGGTCCTCTTCGGCCATGAGGATCTGGTTGTACCCTGTGAATCCGTCTACGAATGAACGGACCTCAAATTTTGCGGTATTGTCAACGAGCATGTCTATGTTAGGTAGAGGAAAATAATCTTTTGGAGATGCTTTGTTGAGGTCACGAAAATCTACGCAGATGCGGACCTTTCCATTCACCTTAGAAACCTGCACAGTATTAGCCAACCAGGTTGGATACTCTATCACTTTGATGAACCCAACACTCAGGAGTTTCTCTATCTCTTGCTTGACTTGTACCGACCACTCTGGCTTAATTCTGCAGAGTTTCTGCTTAACTGGCTTTGAATCAGGAAGCAGCGGTATCTTATGCGCAACAATTGAATTAGATAGCCCCGGTATATCTTTGTAGGACCAAGCGAACACATCTACGAGCTCTCAGAGAAGCGCTATGAGGGCTTATAGGTCTTCCCCCTTGAAGAAACTGCTAGTCTTGGTCTCTTTAGGATCATCGTTCGTCCCCAGATTAACTGTTTGCATTTCTTCGGCATCAATAGGACCATTTCCGCCACGATGACCTACTTGCTTGTTAATTTCTTTTAATATTTGTTCGTTTTCTTGATCTATCTCATCATATGACTCAATATTATCTAATTCGTTAGAGTTATTAGTTAATTCATCATTTATGACGCTAGCAATCTCAAGATACTCAGAAATATATACGTTTTCATTAAGAAATTAGGGGAATACACGTTCCGCGATGGTATCCAAATCCTCTTGGGTGAGCTCATCGGTAGCGGTATCTGACTCTAAGGTGAGAGTTACAAATTTTTCTTTCCCTGTGGGGATGGGGAGTACATCCTAACTCTTTGACCAGGAAGTCTTTACTTGCTATGGGTCCCCCAGTTGTGTACCAGTTCTTGATAGGCTCGTCACATTTCTTGATGAGCTCGGTGTAGTCTTGGTTCGGAGCATCCCCCTTGTCTATTTCATTGATCTGAGTGTCCTCTAGCTTACAAAGGTTGAGAAATTAGCGCAGTAGGTGTTCTCCCAATACAAAGTCCCATTCAATAAACGTTTCGGCCTTGGTACCCCCTAATTCTCGAGGTAGCCACGAGAATTGAATCGGTTCTGTTTCCAGTGAGTACAGATCACAGTACCTGAAGATTTCAAAGCCCGGTTGGCGCTTCCCCTTATGGTCGATCTATGGTTCAGGGAACATGAAGTATGGCAAGTTTTCCCCCTCGCGTACAAAGTACCCGTTTAGAGTCCTTCGATAGGGTGGTGCGATCGGCACTATGTATGAAGTCCAATCCCTTTCTTCCTTAGAGATGCTCTTGAGTGGTGACATTTACCCTAGACCACATTCAGGTGGGTATAGAATGACAGGCGGTGGTTCTTTTATCCCTTATAAATTCTTGCCAAGTCCGAGACTGGGGAAGAATCCTTCTTTTAGCATCATGTTAAGTACTGGGCGTTTTCCGGAGAATGGAATTTCTTTTGAGTAGTCATTCTCATTGTACACTTCTACCATCTCTACGTTACATTGCTTTTGGATTTCGAATCCATTGAAAAGGTGGTCAGCCGCCTCATGCTGAATTTCTAAAATTGGGCTGGTGGTGACAAGTTCCCCAAGTACGGTGGCTATCATGTCGTTGTTCTTAAACTTGACACACTGATGGAGAGTCGATGGTAATCCTCCTGTTTGATGTAGCCACGGACATCCCAGAAAAAGGTTGAAGGAAGAGGGGATGTCAATGACTTGGAACTCCACTTTTGTAAATATTTCTCCCGTTATAACCGTTAGAGTGATCACCCCTATAGGTGAACATGCAGTGCAATCAAACCCTCATACAATAAGAGTTGACAGTTTTAGCTCCCTTGAGGTAAGGCCAAGCATTACCATGACTTTCTTTGGTAAGACATTTATGGAGGATCCATTGTCTACCAGGATTCTGGGGATTCGATGCCCATTGACCCTTGTGGTTATGTAGAGAGCTTCGGTGTGCCCTCCACCATACTGTGGTAGATCTAAGTCGGTAAATGTGATCACGTTACCAAATTGGATTTGGCCTACCATTTGTGTTAACTCTTTGGGAGTTATTTCTTTTGGTACCTCAACTTGGGCCAAAGCTTTAGAGATCATCATTCGATGCTTATGAGATGAGCCTAAGAGATCCCATATGGAAATATTGTCTTGCATTTTCTTTAGTTGTTTAAGAACTGGATCGTCAAGCTCAATGGGTTCGGGCTCTTTTGAAGATGATGACTCTTATATTCTTGGATCTTTGTTGATTACGGCTCGACCGGATCGGGTGAGTAAGTTAACATATTCCTTTTCTTTATTGTTCTTCCTATCTAGTACTTGATCCCAAGACAACATGTAACAGAAATAAATTTCATTATTAAACTTTGGTGTGCTCTCGCCCACATTTGGGACTAGGCGAGTAGTCTCCTCTTCCTCACTAGCAATTTCTATTACATTGATCCCTCCTCCCGCAGTAGGTAGGGGGTTTGTCACTACATTAGGAACCCCTAGCTGCTTAGAGTCTATGTGATCTTAGATCATATCTTTGAGGTGGTTGCAGGAGTTGGTATCATGACCACTAAACTGGTGGAACTTGCACTAGAGGTGGTGAGCATGATTTGCAGGGAGTTCCCTTGGAGTGGTAGGAGGCTTCCTTGGCGCGACCTTTCCGACTTCTACGAGTATATCAAACATTTCTTCTTGAGTGATACCTTCTAGTTTGTTGTAGAATCTTTCTTTCTTGGGACTGTTCTTGGCTTTGTTCAGTGGGGGGATGGAGTAAGAGTTACTCCTCCCCTTGTTATTGAAAGCGATAGCATTGACGGATGTGTCTTTGCTAGTAGAGCCCTTGTTAGTGTAGAGGTATCCACTATCTCTCTTAGCCTCTTTCCTACTTTTGAAGATGTCATCTAGTCGAAGACCGACTTTATGGAGTTCAGAGAAGCTTGGGAAGAAAGTACCAGAGAGGCGGTCCTCATACTCATTACAGAGTGATTTCTGGAAGATGTGCATTTGGTCATCCGTAGTTGTCCTGTCAACAATCTCGGTGAGCTTGGCTCTCCACCTTTTGACAAAGTCACCAAATGTTTCATTAGCACCTTGTTGGATTTGCTCGAGGTCCCTTTTGGTGGGACGGTAAGAAGTGTTATCCTAGAAACGCCTTTGGAAGACTTCACACGCGGTAGTCCAGTCGATCCTTGTGGATAAGGGGAGAAACATATACCAATCCCTTACCTCCCTCTCTAGAGTTTGGGGAAAGCTTTGGGCTAGGACAGTGTCATCCACTTTCATCGGAAGCATGCCCCAAGTGTAAGTTTCAACATGAACACGAGGACAAGTAGTTCCATTGAACTTGGCTATGTCAGGAGTGCAGAACTTTCGAGGTAGTTTAGTGATTGGCTTACGTAGTGCAATGGGGTCAAATGGAATGATGGACCCTTTGCTAGACCAAGATGTGCAAACCTCTTTTCAAGAAACTCGGCAGTGGTGGAGTTAATGATGTTGGTGTCATCACTAGCTTTCTTTTTCTTATCATTTGCCTTAGCATCCTCATCATCATCGGAGGAGGAAGGGTCGGATGTATTTGAATCAGAGTTGGAATCATCACCCCTCTTATTCTTTTTCTTAGAATGGGATTCCCCGTCTTTGGAGGGGGATTTTGACTTCTTATTGCTCCTTTTGAGTTCTTGGAGATCTTGTAAGACGGTGTCTATGTCTTTGGCGTGACGATCACTCTCACGGGCGGCAATTTCAGCTTGCTCTTTGACTTGCTGCTCAAGTCGTGCAATGATGGTCTTAGCGGTTTCTAAATCAGTGATGGGGGTACCGGCATTACTGCAACTTTTTCTAGTTTCTTGGTCTTGGGATCACGGATTTAGACTACCGAAGCGATTGTGTTGGGAGTGATGGATCTACCTTGATGATCGGACGGACCTAGAGTGCAGAAACTGTGTCAAATCCAGGCTAGAGTCCCAACAAGTTAGCTTTTATGAGGTTTAAGTTGACCAAACACGAGCTGAAGCACAAAAAAGGAGGATGTCTCGTACGAGACATGGATGTCTCGTACGAGGCATCCAGCCTGCCAGTAGGATTTGCAGATTTTAAATCCTATTGGTCGGACAAAATTCAATCCATTTTGAGAGGTTACTATCTAGTTCATCCTGGAACAGTGGATTCTGTCACCCTAGAATATGAGCCCCTTGTTTTTCACCTATATTGCACTCTCCCAAACAGACAATTCAGGCAAAGGTCCCATATTCTCATCGGAATCCACCATTCAATTAGCCAAACCTAAGTGATTCCGTAGTTGTTTTGCACTTTGTTAAACAACGCCTTTAATGCAATTAAACCTTATGAATTCTTGTAATGGACAACCGAAACGGACATTTGTCAAACGCTGGGTTTTGAAGGTGAGAAAGACTAGACTCGAATCCTCGTAGAAAAATTCTCATCTCACCATTGCAATCCTTTATCTAACAATTTAACTGAAGAGACATTCGTCAAGAATTCATGAAGGGAGTATTACAGATTGTAAGAGAAGCGTTATCTTAGGCAAAGATTAAAACAACCCTAAGAATCGAACCAACCGATCTCAAGGAGTGTCTTATTAGCTAGTATGTATGCATGAGGTTGATGCAGGGCTTACGGCTAAGGCTCCCCATGAACACATTCTAGGAGCGTGTCACGGAGTGGATAGACCATCTTTGGAGAGACTGGCGAGTGCCACTCGAACTGACCGGTCTCAAGGAGTGTCTTATTAGCTAGTATGTATGCATGAGGTTGATGCAGGGCTTATGTCTAAGGCTCCCTATGAACACATTCTAGGAGCGTGTCACGGAGTGGGTACACCATCTTTAGAGAGACCGGCGAATGCCACTCGTAGAGTGGGTGTGCTGACCGATATCCGTCCTCCGATTGGGACCCAGGTGTATAGGGTATGTAGTGCAATTATTCTACATGTGTGCACGTATGTGAGAGTCAAGATCTAGGTGTCAAAGATAAAATAGAAAGTTTTTTTTAAAGCAAAACAAAAACATGTGCCGGGCCAAGTGGCTGCCTACGTTTCCCTCTTATGGAGGAACTCAGCCGTCGTAGTTCACACATAAAGCAAACATGAGCAGAGCAGAGAATAAAACAAATTAGCAAGTACTCCTGTAAAATAAAGGTTAGCTTTATGATATACGGGGAGTTTCTTCATTGTTAGGAGGGTCCTAAGACTCAGAAATAGAGGGGAGGACAAGCCTGTAATCCTGTGTACATGTTTGAACCGGATGGAATCCCCTTTTCAAACCAGAATAACAGACCGTCTGGACAGAACATGGATGTCTCGTACGAGACATTGATGTCTCGTACGAGAAATCCCTTCTGGAAACAGAAATACAGCGCAGGAACTGCAAGATTTTGAAACAACGATGATTTCTTTCGAAGCAAGTCTAACCCTTTTAGCTTTAAACTTCCCTAGCGGAGTCTCCACTGTGAGCGCGCACCCCTCCCCCGGTGCCTGCACCGCTCGGTTTGGATTGTAAGGACTTAAATGTTGCTTTTTTGTTGTGAGTCGCCACCATATTTAACGGAACACAGACCGTAAGATCTGGATTCGGGGGTTAAGTTATGAATTGGGAAAGTCAAGGAGCACCCAATTCACCCAATCTAGGATTGGTCTTGCTAAGAAATCATCATCGTTGTCTTAAAATCATGCAAAATATGCACAAAAGGAACCAAATAAATAATTTCTTATTTATTTGGGATGTCAGATCATATGCTTCGAGACCATCTCCATGAATTGGAGAGGCTTTAGGCTGATCCTTTGATGGAATCACACTACTTCAAGGCAAAGAAGAAGATGAGAAGATAGAAACAAATAGTTTTACCTAAGCGTTCTTCAAGAATCCTATGGATGGCCTTGACTAAAGGCCTTGATGATCCAAGAAACTTGACTCGACTTGAGTTATGATCTTCTAAATTTCGTGGGTATGAGGAGGAGGCTGATTATGAGAGCCTTCTTGATAGATTTTGGGTGTGTAGGGTTTTTGTAAACCTCCTTCTGTAACGACCCGAAAACCCGCCTCTATTTTCTTAGAAATAAATATTTAATTATTTATTTATTGCTTATTTATTTAGTTAAATTAATTATTTATTTAAATAATTATGTGTGCATTTTATGTTTCATGATATTTTCGTGCCTAGCATTTAATTTGTTAATTGTGCTAGTGTAGAGTGTTGGGTCTTAGTTGTTGAGGAGAGTTATAAGGGTTAATGGTAAGTAGTAGTGGTAGGGGCCTAAGTGTAACATTTGGAATAATTTAATTACTCCCTCACCTCCTTCCCCTCCCCTCATCTTTCTCACTCCCAGCTCTCTCTTTCTCTCTCTCCTCCATTGAAGGTAAGAAAGCTCTCCCCTTCTCTCTTCTTTTTAGTCATCTTCCTTTCTTCTTTTCTTATTTCTCATTTTATGAAAATGCTTAGATCGTTGAGGTGGTCGTTTAGAGCCAAGAAAATCTTGATTTGGAGAACTTTGATTTCGGGCCAAGTAAGTTGCTTTTCCCCCATTTATGCTAAAATTGTTCATCTTTAGCTCATTTGATGATCTAGTTGGGATATATGGCTTCTTGGTTTGATTTGGAATTTATTTGCATTTTATCCATTTTTTATGAGATTTTGGTTTGTGATTCATATCTTGGCTTGGATTGTTTAGATAGTGATATATAGGCCATTTATAAGTTTATATGTTGTTCTAGTACATTGGTATACTTACTAGAAGCATTGATTTTGGTTTGGGTTGAAATGGGTAAGAAATTCTTCATGAACCCAGGTGAATTCCATCTGAAACTCAGGCCTAGCGCCCGCTCGTCCTTGTCTAAGTGCCCGCTCGAATTAGCCATTTTCCCGACCCAGAGCTCCTGGCCATATGAGCGCCCGCTCGGTCATCCCCAGGCGCCCGCTCGGTCCCTTTTTCCTGGAAGTCCAATTTTGTTGTTAAGAGCGAGGGTGTAATATCCACCTAGGTTTTGTGGCACTATTCCCTGTGAATTATTTAGACATCGTAGAACACTTTAGCGTTTATAAATAGTTCCTTTGTGAATAGATGAGTTGTGACGTGGAATTTCACTAAGTGTTGTTTGGAATGGATGGGACATCTTTATGATGCGTAGATTGATCGGTTCATTTCTATGATGATTATTTGGTAAGATTCTATGCTTGGGTCCAGAATGTTTCCTTCTCTTGTTTTGGGTTAAGGATAAGATGAAATCATGGTATAGACTTCGAGTCTTCTTCTTATTGACTTAATTGGATATCGTAGAAACTATAATAATTGGGAATAGTTCCTTGGTGAGTAAATGTGATATAATATTTACCTGGTTATTATTTGGGGACGTTGGAACATCTGTTGATGTGTGGTTGACTTGGTTTATCTTTTGATGATTAATTGGCCTGGTCCGTTGTGAACAATTGTGTTGCGGAATTAGCCTAAGTATTGTTTGAGAGTGTTGGGCATCTTGTAATGTATTCAGGATTATTTCGATCGGATTGATTTTGGGATCAGACTTGGTCTAGATTCTAAGTGATATCTTATAATACCTAGAGGGTATTAGGGAAAACCAAAGTGTTGGGTTTGGTCCGTTGTGATCATGTGTGAATAAGTGTAATATTTTGGGTTCGTTTGGGGTATTAATAATTGGTCCGTTTATGAATGGATGTAAAGCGTGGTATAGTGATTGGGTAACTGTGGGTTCATTTGCCTTAAGGGTATTTATTCGGAATTCCTATTTGGAATTCTAGGTGTAAAGAGATAGTTGAGTTCATAGCCCTAGTACATCTTTATGAGTAAACATTTAGGAAAATTTTGGGTTATAGTCGTTGTACTATTTGTGAGCGACTGTTTGGGTTGTGTTCCTTATGAGTAACTTGTGGGTATCATCTTTGGAATGTATCTGGTATGATTCCTTATTATGGAATTATCGTGTTTTAATAGTCATTGTTTTTGGGCTCCTTATGAGCAATTCCGTTTATCGTTGTTGTGCTCCTTATGAGCAATTCCGTTTATCGTTGTTGTGCTCTTTATGAGAAATTCCGTTTATCGTTGTTGTGCTCTTCATAAGAAACTCTTGTTATCGTTGTTGTTAAACTCTTCATGAGTAACCGTTGCATCTTTATGGTGATTATTTGGTATGGTTCCCTACTTTGGAATCATGAGTTGTTTATTTAAGCGAGTATTTATTACTTAGCATTTGTTAGAAAATCCAGCTGGTATTTGTGTGTTTCGGGTGATGCAAAAGATTATAATGGCAATGAGCTGAGTCCATTATAATTCTTGACCATTGTTTTGCCCCCTTATTACCCTCCTCCAGATTGGCCTTGGATGTGAGATAAGCTAGCCCCTTTGTGAGCATTATAGCTATTGGTTTTGGACTTTGACTGTGTGTCATCGTCCCCTTGTTGTTATTGGTTCCGGTAACGGGGTTTTCTCTTCAGCTATTATGCTACTATGAAGATGGGTTGATTGGTTTTCTCTTCAGCTCTTATGCTGCTACGTTGATTGGATGTCTTCAGCTGTTTATGCTAACACGAAGATTGGTTGATTGGAATTGGTTCAAGCTGCGCAGCAATTGTTATATACTTTGGTTTAAATCTTGGCTCAGTATCCTTTGTAACGTGTTTATTTTAGTCTTATGTGTTGCATGATGAGTTAGTCGTTATTTCCAACTGGTATGGGACGGTTGGCGATAGGGAGATTTCTCATTTGTTGTTATATGATTTACTTGCTCAGTTATATAATTGATTTGCATGATATTATGCCATGTATATGCATTTAGTAACTTACTGAGATTTTATCTCACCCCGTTTCTTGTTTCAAATTGTTTTTCCTTAACCCCCCCCCCCCCAGGAAAGCAAGTGGTATCGTTTGAGGTCCGTTGTATCGGGAGTCTTCAGAGCAGGTTGATCGCCTTTGGGGTAGTTGCTCTTCAGAGCCTCTTTGTTTATGGTTGAAAGGTCGTGGTCGACCAGGGTTATGTATATACTGTTGTCCTTTGGGAATTTATATTATTAACAGTTGTTCTTGCTTCCGCGTTTGTTTCTAGTCTCCGAGTTATAATCTCGTTGAGGTATTGTTTGTTGGTATTGGTTTATAGTAGAATGCACGCGCCCGGTTTGGTATTTAGCATTTTGGAGATGTATATTTTGTAAATTTTATATTTATGGATTTTTGAGATTTTCGGGGCGTGACAGTTGGTATCAGAGCAATGGTTTTTGATATTGAAAGTGAATAGGAACTCTGATATTGAATAGGTTTCAATACTGGGGTGTTGTAATTTTGAGCGGTTTAGGAAACTAAGTTTTCTTGAAGGATGAGGTTAAGGTAGGAGATGGTTGAGAGATGAGTCGTGATATTAACGTCGAGTGTTTCTTCTCTTGTAGTATAATGAGTATGGGATTGGTGTTAAAAGTGTTGGTTCCATTGGGGTTAGCTGGCTTGGGAGTCGAGAGTATGAGTTTTGAGGGCTTGAGTATATTTATTTCATAAAGTGGACAATGTTTCGTGCTGTATTCGCATGTTGGTTATCATTCAAGGATTTATGTTGAGGTATATTCTCGAATACGGAACTACGTGATTGCTACTGGTATATATAAGGTAATTTAGTTATGTCACCTATGCGGGATATTGACGAGTTAAGTGGTATGGTTTAGCCTTCTATGTTTTACAAATTTCTTGTGTGCTACCGTTAGGTCGTGAGTATTTCTATATTAGTATGTTTGACCTTGTTTAGGAGCATACTAGGTGTATATGTAATGTTCGGGTTCTATATGAAAAATCAGAAAACCTTTATTATAAGGTTGTGCTGGGAATTTAGCCTATTCTGTTGGCAATATTAATTTTGAAATCTTGGGTATAATTTATATTGGGGGCAATATGTCGCTTGACCGATAGGGAACTTGGGTTATATGATGAATTGATGTAAGCTGCAATACTGATAGGTAAATCGGTGAACATATAGTATCGGTTGGGTTAAAAGAGTTAAAGATTCAATTTGAGAATTTCTCAATAAGAGATTTTTCTTTACTTTTGGTACATCTTTGTGAGTGCATCAGAATTGTTTAGTATGAGGAAATACTTAACTTGTTTGGGATCATTTTAGTACATGATTGGAGTTGAGTTAAAACAAAATGAGTTATGAGTATATTGTGGAAGTTATAATCATTTTTTTTGTGGTAAGCACGGATTATTAATTTAAATGGGAGTTAGAGGAAATCTTTTGAAGATAAAATTTGTGTTGTTTGCGGACTACTGAGTATGTGGAATTGTATTAGGCTTTCAAGAATGAGAGTAATGTATTGATGGTAGTTTAACGTGGATTAAGTGGACATTTTGTGTTAAGAATTTTGGGCTTATATTGTACCTTTAGTTTAAGGTGTTAACTAGAGTGAAAGCACTATAGTGGTAATCCTTGAAGATATAGCCACTACGGTGAAAATTATGGGGATGGAAAATTTCTTTAGCCTTGTATAGTAAGAAGTTGATTAAGCTCGAGATGGTTTAAATATTTTGAATTTCTGAGGAGTAATCCTAAATATCCGATCTAATGGAGTATCCTTGCAGTGCAATTAAGGTCATGGGTAAGACAAGTTTGTAGTATCTCGAGAATTTTGTTTAGGAGTAATCGGGATTCTGCGATTTTGGGTGATAAAGTATTTGCTTATATTTTGAGGATTAACGCTTGATAAGTGGAACTATCTGTGACGTGGAATTAGTTCTGATTTTAGTGATTTTACCTTAGCAGGTTATATTATATTTTATTTTGGGACCAAGTTGAAACGTTATGATAACGGACTATCAAAAGTTGATGGATATATTTCCTTAGAAAACTAAGTATGAGGTAATGCTAGTAGTTGAGAAATTCAAAGGTTATGACTGTATTATGTTTTATCTTATAAGGAAAGTGAGTGTGGTAGTGGAATCGCATTTGACCGGATAGTTGATAACAGTAGATTTTTGATTATATCATTGAGTTATTGGGTGACAGTAATCGTTAGCCCTATTCCTTCTCTTAGAATTGGGTGACAGTAATTGTTAGCCCTATTCCTTCTCTTATTTATTCGGGTAGTAGTATGATTACGTGGGTTGATGTATAGATCGTCAATGCGTGCGGATGAACCGGAAAAGTAAAACTTATGGATGTTGATGATTTAAAGGTTGATAGAGAGCGTAATGCTAATCAGGATCGAATCAGCTATGTCTTAGAATTGGTGAACAAGTGATAGTCTTGAGAATTTGAAATTCGGGATGAAAGAGGAAGATAACTTTAGAATGTTTGATACGAGTATACTTGAGATGCGTATGTGTTCAAATGTGTTGGTTTATTTGAGTCGTGGGGACATTGTATGAAATATTTAATTGGTACTTGATAGAGGTTATGAGTGCTTTATGAGAATTGATATTTTGTCGCCTCATTATGACCGCGCGTTGTGATTTTGGTGAGTGAATTCGCGGGCGAATTCTTTTAAGGAGGGTAGATTGTAACGACCCGAAAACCCGCCTCTATTTTCGTAGAAATAAATATTTAATTATTTATTTATTGCTTATTTATTTAGTTAAATTATTTATTTATTTAAATAATTATGTGTGCATTTTATGTTTCATGATATTTTCGTGCCTAGCATTTAATTTGTTAATTGTGCTAGTGTAGAGTGTTGGGTCTTAGTTGTTGAGGAGAGTTATAAGGGTTAATGGTAAGTAGTAGTGGTAGGGGCCTAAGTGTAACATTTGGAATAATTTAATTACTCCCTCACCTCCTTCCCCTCCCCTCATCTTTCTCACTCCCAGCTCTCTCTTTCTCTCTCTCCTCCATTGAAGGTAAGAAAGCTCTCCCCTTCTCTCTTCTTTTTAGTCATCTTCCTTTCTTCTTTTCTTATTTCTCATTTTATGAAAATGCTTAGATCGTTGAGGTGGTCGTTTAGAGCCAAGAAAATCTTGATTTGGAGAACTTTGATTTCGGGCCAAGTAAGTTGCTTTTCCCCCATTTATGCTAAAATTGTTCATCTTTAGCTCATTTGATGATCTAGTTGGGATATATGGCTTCTTGGTTTGATTTAGAATTTATTTGCATTTTATCCATTTTTTATGAGATTTTGGTTTGTGATTCATATCTTGGCTTGGATTGTTTAGATAGTGATATATAGGCCATTTATAAGTTTATATGTTGTTCTAGTACATTGGTATACTTACTAGAAGCATTGATTTTGGTTTGGGTTGAAATGGGTAAGAAATTCTTCATGAACCCAGGTGAATTCCGTCTGAAACTCAGGCCGAGCGCCCGCTCGTCCTTGTCCAAGCGCCCGCTCGAATTAGCCATTTTCCCGACCCAGACCTCCTGGCCATATGAGCGCCCGCTCGGTCATCCCCAGGCGCCCGCTCGGTCCCTGTTTCCTGGAAGTCCAATTTTGTTGTTAAGAGCGAGGGTGTAATATCCACCTAGGTTTATGGCACTATTCCCTGTGAATTATTTAGACATCGTAGAACACTTTAGCGTTTATAAATAGTTCCTTTGTGAATAGATGAGTTGTGACGTGGAATTTCACTAAGTGTTGTTTGGAATGGATGTGACATCATTATGATGCGTAGATTGATCGGTTCATTTTATGATGATTATTTGGTAAGATTCTATGCTTGGGTCCAGAATGTTTCCTTCTATTGTTTTGGGTTAAGGATAAGATGAAATCATGGTATAGACTTCGAGTCTTCTTCTTGTTGACTTAATTGGATATCGTAGAAACTATAATAATTGGGAATAGTTCCTTGGTGAGTAAATGTGATATAATATTTACCTGGTTATTATTTGGGGACGTTGGAACATCTGTTGATGTGTGGTTGACTTGGTTAATCTTTTGATGATTAATTGGCCTGGTCCGTTGTGAACAATTGTGTTGCGGAATTAGCCTAAGTATTGTTTGAGAGTGTTGGGCATCTTGTAATGTAATCAGGATTATTTCGATCGGATTGATTTTGGGATCAGAGTTGGTCTAGATTCTAAGTGATATCTTATAATACCTAGAGGGTATTAGGGAACACCAAAGTGTTGGGTTTGGTCCGTTGTGATCATGTGTGAATAAGTGTTTATTTTAGTCTTATGTGCTGCATGATGAGTTAGTCGTTATTTCCAACTGGTATGGGACGGTTGGCGATAGGGAGCTTTCTCATTTGTTGTTATATGATTTACTTGCTCAATTATATAATTGATTTGCATTATATTATGCCATGTAGATGCATTTAGTAACTTACTTAGATTTTATCTCACCCCGTTTCTAGTTTCAAATTGTTTTTCCTTAACACCCCCTAGGAAAGCAAGTGGTATCGTTTGAGGTCCGTTGTATCGGGAGTCTTCTGAGCAGGTTGATCGCCTTTGGGGTAGTTGCTCTTCAGAGCCTCTTTGTATATGGTTGAAAGGTCGTGGTCGTCCAGGGTTATGTATATACTGTTGTCCTTTGGGAATTTATATTATTAACAGTTGTTCTTGCTTCCGCGCTTGTTTCTAGTCTCCGAGTTATAATCTTGTTGAGGTATTGTTTGTTGGTATTGGTTTATAGTAGAATTCACGCGCCCGGTTTGTATTTAGCATTTTGGAGATGTATATTTTGTAAATTTTATATTTATGGATTTTTGAGATTTCCGGGGCGTGACAGTTGGTATCAGAGCAATGGTTTTAGATATTGAAAGTGAATAGGAACTCTGATATTGAATAGGTTTCAATACTGGGGTGTTGTAATTTTGAGCGGTTTAGGAAACTAAGTTTTCTTGAAGGATGAGGTTAAGGTAGGAGATGGTTGAGAGATGAGTCGTGATATTAACGTCGAGTGTTTCTTCTCTTGTAGTATAATGAGTATGGGATTGGTGTTAAAAGTGTTGGTTCCATTGGGGTTAGCTGGCTTGGGAGTCGAGAGTACGAGTTTTGAGGGCTTGAGTATATTTATTTCATAAAGTGGACAATGTTTCGTGCTGTATTTGCATGTTGGTTATCATTCAAGGATTTATGTTGAGGTATATTCTCGAATACGGAACAACGTGATTGCTACTGGTATATATAAGGTAATTTAGTTATGTCACCTATGCGGGATATTGACGAGTTAAGTGGTATGGTTTAGCCTTCTATGTTTTACAAATTTCTTGTGTGCTACCGTTAGGTCGTGAGTATTTCTATATTAGTATGTTTGACCTTGTTTAGGAGCATACTAGGTGTATATGTAATGTTCGGGTTCTATATTGAAAATCAGAAAACCTTTATTATAAGGTTGTGCTGGGAATTTAGCCTATTCTGTTGGCAATATTAATTTTGAAATCTTGGGTATAATTTATATTGGGGGCAATATGTCGCTTGACCGATAGGGAACTTGGGTTATATGATGAATTGATGTAAGCTGCAATACTGATAGGTAAATCGGTGAACATATAGTATAGGTTGGGTTAAAAGAGTTAAAGATTCAATTTGAGAATTTCTCAATAAGAGATTTTTCTTTACTTTTGGTACATCTTTGTGAGTGCATCAGAATTGTTTAGTATGAGGAAATACTTAACTTGTTTGGGATCATTTTAGTACATGATTGGAGTTGAGTTAAAGCAAAATGAGTTATGATTATATTGTGGAACTTATAATCATTTTTTTTATGGTAAGCATGGATTATTAATTTAAATGGGAGTTAGAGGAAATCTTTTGAAGATAAAATTTGTGTTGTTTGCGGACTACTGAGTATGTGGAATTGTATTAGGCTTTTAAGAATGGGAGTAATTTATTGATGGTAGTTTAACGTGGATTAAGGGACATTTTGTGTTAAGAATTTTGGGCTTATATTGTACCTTTAGTTTAAGGTGTTAACTAGAGTGAAAGCACTATAGTGGTAATCCTTGAAGATATAGCCACTACGGTGAAAATTATGGGGATGGAAAATTTCTTTAGCCTTGTATAGTAAGAAGTTGATTAAGCTCGAGATGGTTTAAATATTTTGAATTTCTGAGGAGTAATCCTAAATATCCGATCTAATGGAGTATCCTTGCACTGCAATTAAGGTCATGGGTAAGACGAGTTTGTAGTATCTCGAGAATTGTGTTTAGGAGTAATCGGGATTCTGCGATTTTGGGTGATAAAGTATTTGCTTATATTTTGAGGATTAACGCTTGATAAGTGGAACTATCTGTGACTTGGAATTGGTTGTGATTTTAGTGATTTTACCTTAGCGGGTTATATTATATTTTATTTTGGGACCATGTTGAAACGTTATGATAACGGACTATCAAAAGTTGATGGATATATTTCCTTAGAAAACTAAGTATGAGGTAATGCTAGTAGTTGAGATATTCAAAGGTTATGACTGTATTATGTTTTATCTTATAAGGAAAGTGAGTGTGGTAGTGGAATCGCATTTGACCGGATAGTTGATAACAGTAGATTTTTGATTATATCATTGAGTTATTGGGTGATAGTAATCGTTAGCCCTATTCCTTCTCTTAGAATTGGGTGACAGTAATCGTTAGCCCTATTCCTTCTCTTATTTATTCGGGTAGTAGTATGATGACGTGGGCTGATGTATAGATCGTCAATGCGTGCGGATGAACCGGAAAAGTAAAACTTATGGATGTTGATGATTTAAAGGTTGATGGAGAGCGTAATGCTAATCAGGATCGAATCAGCTATGTCTTAGAATTGGTGAACAAGTGATAGTCTTGAGAATTTGAAATTCGGGATGAAAGAGGAAGATAACTTTAGAATGTTTGATACGAGTATACTTGAGATGCGTATGTGTTCAAATGTGTTGGTTTATTTGAGTCGTGGGGACGATGTATGAAATATTTAATTGGTACTTGATAGAGGTTATGAGTGCTTTATGCGAATTGATATTTTGTCTCCTCATTATGACCGCGCGTTGTGATTTTGATGAGTGAATTCGCGGGCGAATTCTTTTAAAGGAGGGTAGATTGTAACGACCCGAAAACCCGCCTCTATTTTCTTAGAAATAAATATTTAATTATTTATTTATTGCTTATTTATTTAGTTAAATTATTTATTTATTAAAATAATTATGTGTGCATTTTATGTTTCATGATATTTCCGTGCCTAGCATTTAATTTGTTAATTGTGCTAGTATAGAGTGTTGGGTCTTAGTTGTTGAGGAGAGTTATAAGGGTTAATGGTAAGTAGTAGTGGTAGGGGCCTAAGTGTAACATTTGGAATAATTTAATTACTCCCTCACCTCCTTCCCCTCCCCTCATCTTTCTCACTCCCAGCTCTCTCTTTCTCTCTCTCCTCCATTGAAGGTAAGAAAGCTCTCCCCTTCTCTCTTCTTTTTAGTCATCTTCCTTTCTTCTTTTCTTATTTCTCATTTTATGAAAATGCTTAGATCGTTGAGGTGGTCGTTTAGAGCCAAGAAAATCTTGATTTGGAGAACTTTGATTTCGGGCCAAGTAAGTTGTTTTTCCCCCATTTATGCTAAAATTGTTCATCTTTAGCTCATTTGATGATCTAGTTGGGATATATGGCTTCTTGGTTTGATTTAGAATTTATTTGCATTTTATCCATTTTTTATGAGATTTTGGTTTGTGATTCATATCTTGGCTTGGATTGTTTAGATAGTGATATATAGGCCATTTATAAGTTTATATGTTGTTCTAGTACATTGGTATACTTACTAGAAGCATTGATTTTGGTTTGGGTTGAAATGGGTAAGAAATTCTTCATGAACCCAGGTGAATTCCGTCTGAAACTCAGGCCGAGCGCCCGCTCGTCCTTGTCCAAGCGCCCGCTCGAATTAGTCATTTTCCCGACACAGACCTCCTGGCCATATGAGCGCCCGCTCGGTCATCCCCAGGCGCCCGCTCGGTCCCTTTTTCCTGGAAGTCCAATTTTGTTGTTAAGAGCGAGGGTGTAATATCCACCTAGGTTTTGTGGCACTATTCCCTGTGAATTATTTAGACATCGTAGAACACTTTAGCGTTTATAAATAGTTCCTTTGTGAATAGATGAGTTGTGACGTGGAATTTCACTAAGTGTTGTTTGGAATGGATGGGACATCTTTATGATGCGTAGATTGATCGGTTCATTTCTATGATGATTATTTGGTAAGATTCTATGCTTGGGTCCAGAATGTTTCCTTCTCTTGTTTTGGGTTAAGGATAAGATGAAATCATGGTATAGAATTCGAGTCTTCTTCTTGTTGACTTAATTGGATATCGTAGAAACTATAATAATTGGGAATAGTTCCTTGGTGAGTAAATGTGATATAATATTTACCTGGTTATTATTTGGGGACGTTGGAACATCTGTTGATGTGTGGTTGACTTGGTTTATCTTTTGATGATTAATTGGCCTGGTCCGTTGTGAACAATTGTGTTGCGGAATTAGCCTAAGTATTGTTTGAGAGTGTTGGGCATCTTGTAATGTATTCAGGATTATTTCGATCGGATTGATTTTGGGATCAGACTTGGTCTAGATTCTAAGTGATATCTTATAATACCTAGAGGGTATTAGGGAACACCAAAGTGTTGGGTTTGGTCCGTTGTGATCATGTGTGAATAAGTGTAATCTTTTGGGTTCGTTTGGGTATTAAGAATTGGTTCGTTTATGAATGGATGTAAAGCGTGGTATAGTGATTGGGTAACTGTGGGTTGATTTGCCTTAAGGGTATTTATTCGGAATTCCTATTTGGAATTCTAGGTGTAAAGAGATAGTTGAGTTCATAGCCCTAGTACATCTTTATGAGTAAACGTTTAGGAAAATTTTGGGTTATAGTCGTTGTACTATTTGTAAGCGACCGTTTGGGTTGTGTTCCTTATGAGTAACTTGTGGGTATCATCTTTGGAATGTATCTGGTATGATTCCTTATTATGGAATTATCGTGTTTTAATAATCATTGTTGTTGGGCTCCTTATGAGCAATTCCGTTTATCGTTGTTGTGCTCCTTATGAGCAATTCCGTTTATCGTTGTTGTGCTCTTTATGAGAAATTCCGTTTATCGTTGTTGTGCTCTTCATGAGAAACTCTTGTTATCTTTGTTGTTAAACTCTTCATGAGTAACCGTTGCATCTTTATGGTGATTATTTGGTATGGTTCCCTACTTTGGAATCATGAGTTGTTTATTTAAGCGAGTATTTATTACTTAGCATTTGTTAGAAAGTCCAGCTGGTATTTGTGTGTTTCGGGCGATGCGAAAGATTATAATGGCAATGAGCTGAGTCCATTTTAATTCTTGACCATTGTTTTGCCCCCTTATTACCCTCCTCCAGATTGGCCTTGGATGTGAGATGAGCTAGCCCCTTTGTGAGCATTATAGCTATTGGTTTTGGGCTTTGACTGTGTGTCATCGTCCCCTTGTTGTTATTGGTTCCGGTACCGGGGTTTTCTCTTCAGCTATTATGCTACTATGAAGATGGGTTGATTGGTTTTCTCTTCAGCTCTTATGCTGCTACGTTGATTGGATGTCTTCAGCTGTTTATGCTAACACGAAGATTGGTTGATTGGAATTGGTTCAAGCTGCGCAGCAATTGTTATATCTTTGGTTTAAACCTTGACTCAGTATCCTTTGTAACGTGTTTATTTTAGTCTTATGTGCTGCATGATGAGTTAGTCGTTATTTCCAACTGGTATGGGACGGTTGGCGTTAGGGATCTTTCTCATTTGTTGTTATATGATTTACTTGCTCAGTTATATAATTAATTTGCATGATATTATGCCATGTAGATGCATTTAGTAACTTGCTGAGATTTTATCTCACCCTGTTTCTTGTTTCAAATTGTTTTTCCTTAACCCCCCCAGGAAAGCAAGTGGTATCGTTTGAGGTCCGTTGTATCGGGAGTCTTCTGAGCAGGTTGATCGCCTTTGGGGTAGTTGCTCTTCAGAGCCTCTTTGTATATGGTTGAAAGGTCGTGGTCGTCCAGGGTTATGTATATACTGTTGTCCTTTGGGAATTTATATTATTAACAGTTGTTCTTGCTTCCGCGTTTGTTTCTAGTCTCCGAGTTATAATCTCGTTGAGGTATTGTTTGTTGGTATTGGTTTATAGTAGAATTCACGCGCCCGGTTTGGTATTTAGCATTTTGGAGATGTATATTTTGTAAATTTTATATTTATGGATTTTTGAGATTTCCGGGGCGTGACACCTTCAGTTGACCATTAGTCATTCTAGGCGAGAACAACTATATTTATAGGGTTTTCAAGGATTAGGAACCAAGCAAAAGGGTTTAATTTGGATGGGAATCAATGACTTGATTTCCAAGGAGGTTTACTTGGACTCTCTGATCGTCCTTTCCAATTTTCCCGATTTAAGGAGTCTTTGCCAAGAAACGAGGTTGAGATCAACAAGGAAACTGTTAAACTCGACTGTCAAAGGGGGATGTCTCGTACGAGACATCAATGTCTCGTACGAGGCATCTTTGTGCTGGAATCACATTTATGCCCTTCTACAGTAGTTTTGATGTTCGTTTTGGTCCCTGACTAACGGAGTAAGTGAGAAACTTAACGAAACATGTCCAACTTATCGAGTTTCGACCCAAATCAAAGGCGAGACACAGAAGTAGTGTGATTATGAATGAACATTCAAAATGGGGTGTCTACAACGGGTCCCCTGAGACGAGATATGAACCTATCAGTTAATTCCCTCCCAAGGAGGTGTTGGATATTATACCCTAGGCCCTTGAGAAAGGCCTATATGTTACATCATATCTTCATTTATTATAGAGATAACAAACCCAATTATTATATCTTTTGCATGTTTAATATAATAGTCATTATCCCTAGCAGTTATGAAGAGCTAGCATGAGTTTAATGGATAATCATATGATGATCATGAGGTATAGGATGCGGATTAAACTTACGGGTACATGTTGAAGAACAAGGTACTGGATAGACCCGTTATGAGATTTATGTCATGGTCAAATGTCATAATTAAATATTATAATAGTCATACCATTTGAATCCTTAGACCTGAGATTATCATGGTCTTTCTGTTGGGTTTTGCACAATCATGCGCAGCGGAATAAACCCAAAAGCCTAGATCCATTCAAGATGATTAATTTAATACGGAGTTGAATTTAGAATACTAACCGTGGTGATGCTTTAAAATTTTTTAGATCTTGAATCTTTCTTCTTCGCGCCCTTGAATCACTATCGCAGGAACACGCCTTGAATCGATGAATCATAAACTTGGAGGAGTTAAGCTCAATGCCCTATATGTGTATCCACACGCGAACGAATATCAATAACACCTTCTTGATCTAGATTGCTAGACCCAATAGAACACACTTCTATTATGGAGGCTATATGAAAACTAGGGTTCTTGTTCTTGAGGAAGAAGAAGACTAGTTTTTCTCTCTTGGAGGCTTTTGATTTTGATTACAATAATCAATTCTGGCCTAAGGGATTGAGAGGGGTTTTTATACTTCTTAAATCCAACTAGTTTAGGTTTCGAAGTCTAACTCCCGTCAAAACTCGGAGTCAAAAATTGAAATCCTGTCAAGCAAAAGGTCCGCTCGGGTAGCGCCTAGGGTCTGCCCGGATCCCTTTAGGTCCAACGGGGTATGGACTAAGGTCTTCCCAGATCATGACTAGGGTCCAGCCGGGTCATTCCCTTAGTCCGCCCGGGACCTTTACTGTTCGGGATTTCCTCTTAAAATCCAATTTTAAGACTTTCCAATTTTAGCCCTTTTCGAATTCATTCTTTTGTGTGTGACCCCATATGATTATATTAAGTTGTCAATGTGATCAAAACCATTTGATAACATAAATCATGAGAGGACTCTAGCAAGCCATCATGACTAGCCAATTAATATAACTTGTCAAAGTTCGTGAATCCTTTATAGAACATATCATAATCCTTTTGTCCATGATGTCATTGAGCGTAAGCCATGGTCAATGGTCAACTTACAATGCCCAATACTTTTCTTAATCCCAAATAGTTTTGATAACACAAATGATATTGACCATATCAATTCATTTGATCACGGCCATGCATTACATCAATACTATTAATCGAGGGGCCCAAACCTGACATCTCTCATAAGGAGGGACAAATCCTATCTTGACTTATTACACTTCCCTACATAGCTTTGATCATGCCAATCGTATCCTTTATAATTACTTGGTTAAGAGTAACGTTTGAATATGTCAAACCCTTAGTACCCGGCCTGAAAATGAGTTGTTAGACATTCCAAATCTCAAAAGGACCTCACAGGTATTTACAAGATACGCAGGACTTATTCGGAATTTCTTGAAACGCCCAGATAAGAAGATATTTACGACCTGATCAGATTAGCCACAAATATAAACGTTATCTAGGGTTTCTCCAGAGTCCAGATTGATCAGAACCTCGGGAACAGTGCCAATCTTCATGATTGGCCGGGCGGCCACTTGTTCATGTTAGTGTTGGTGCCCTAGGCACGTTTTTAAAACGTTGTGATTTTTATCATTTTATTCATATTAATAAAGAGATGTTTTGATTATTATTATTGTTTATGTTTACTTATAATAATCTCTGTCCCTAGTACTTGTTTGGTACTAGTATAAATGCTAAATGATCAGGGGATGATCATGTTAGATTTATGGGTACTTATTTGGATCAAGGTACTGGACATGACCCGTTCTATGAGATTTATATCATGGTCTATGTCATATAAATATCTCATATTAGTTATGTCATTTGAATCCTTAGACATGAAGCTATTGTAGTCTTCCACGTGATGAACATTATGTTTGACATATTCAAATGCTACCTTAACCGGGTAGTTATAAAGGGTATGATTGGCATAATCGGATTCATGTAGGGAAGAATAATAAGCTAAGATGGATTTGTCCCTCTTCGGAGAGATGTCAAGCTTGGGCCTCTCGTAGGAATGATGTTGATGAAAATGTTTGGCCGGACTCAAATGAATTGATTGGATCATTGTCATTTGGATTATCAACATATTCGGAATCGAGAAAGTATTGAACAATACAAGTTGACTGTTTGACCATGACTTGTGTTCAATGACATCGTGGACAAAAGGATTGTGACATGTTCTAAAGGAATGCGAACTTGTGTCTAGTTACACTAATTGGGTAGGTATGACGGTTTGCTAGAACCTAATCATATCTTATGGTTTCATGTTTGAACCCATTGCCAACTTAGTGTAATCCTAGAGGGTCACACACAATAGAACGAATCCTAAAGGACTATATTGGAATATGGGTCAAAGGACCATTCGGGAATATTAGGAATTTAGAGGAAGAATAGTGGAAAAGGAAAGGTCCGGTCGGACCTTGTGAAGGACCGGGCCGAACCAAGATCAATACCCGGGCGGACCAAGTACTAGACCCGGTCGGACCATGATTGATCCGGCAGGACCAACTTGTGTACCCGGGCGGATCTGCGGCTTCAGCCAGAACTTTCCTTAGTCCGTTTTCTTACGGGTTTATTCATTTGTTTTCTATTTGGAATAGGTGAAACAAGTATTTAAACAGCCTCTAGTTGCCCTAATTAGTAACATAAGTTTGTGTAAGCCTCCAAAGAGTTTTTGAGAGAATTATTTTGTTCTAAGAAATCCCTGGATTGAAGAACAAAGATAAACACAATTATATTCCATATAGTTCATACAATTGTGAAAACGTGTTTAACAATTTTGGTCTAGCAACCAAGATCAAGAAGATCCTTGAAATTCGTTCGTGGTGTGGATACCGCTAGAGGGTGAAACTCATCATCTTCAAAGTTCGTGTTCAAGCTTTGTGTTCGTGATCAAGTTTCTAATCTCCACCAAGATCAAAGGTTGATATTCAAAGGCATCAAGGGTTAGTATTCTAGTATTCATTATGAAAGTATTTGATATAATCATATGAATGGATCTATGGCTTTGGGTTTCATAAAATTTTAAATGCTTAATTCCGTTGCGCATGTTACTTGGAAACCCAACAGTGGTATCGGAGCCCCGTTCATGTTGATTGTTTCAATACTAGATCATGTTGTGTGTATATAAATTGTATATGTCCCTAGCATGATATGAATATTGGATTATGATGTTTATGTGTTATATGCGTTTTATGTGGTTTATTGTTTTATAAACTTTAATCGCACTATTCAATCGCAATAAAATTATGGTGGATTTGAAATTGTTTGGGTTATCAGTTTTTGATTGGATCATAGTTTTGATAATCTAGGGATTCATGAATTGTTTATTCAAGGTTCTGTTGTTCATGGTGATTGGATCGTCAAGAACATCAAATCCTAATTGAATCGGGGAAAACAATTTTGAGCAAAATTTTGGAACATAAAAAAACTGGGATTTTTCGCAGGAGGTCCGATCGGACCTAGTCTGTGACCCGGCCGGACCTAGGGTTTGGCCTGGGCGAGCTAGGGTTTGGTCCGACCGGACCCATGCAGAGACCCAGCCGGACCTTTTGGTCTGGTGCGGGGCTCGGGCATAAGGTTTGGGTATGGATCTCGGGGTTTAATTTTCCTATTTGTTTTGATCTTGTGATTCTGAGATTGGATCAAGTTTTGGATGGCTAGCCTACGTTCATCGAGACTGTGTTTCCCAAAATTGATCGCAATAAAAGATTTAAAGATAAAACGAAGTTAGAATTATGAAGAGTTCATAATTGCTAAAATTGAGAAACAAAGTTCTTGATTCAAGTTTGGAGATCCATGTGGAATTTTGAATGCAATTGGCCTACGTTCATCGAGACCATATATTGCTTAGTTTCGGCCACATGGACTACTTTCTTGGTTTCTTGAATTAGTGCGGAATTGTGGTTGCCTTATGGCTTAGTTCGGCCGCTCTTCTTGTTGTCTTGATTTGGAGATGAAAACCAAAGTTCAAATAGTCTCATCCTCATGATTATAGAGAAACTAATGACACATAAATATTATGCTTAAATTAATGGAGATTAATTTAGTGGCTAAACTTGATGCTCAACATGTTTATCTTATGTGCTCATAAATGTGTTGTATGCTATATGTGTTGAACCTTCATGAAAATTTTAAGTCGTCTTGCCATACCATGATTAAAACACTTGTTAGTATATGGGTAATTTTAATGTAGATTCGCCCTAGCGAGGTGCATTAACTTTATTCATGTACGAGCAAGATGGTTGATGTGGGCGCGCCCTAGCGAGGTACATTAACTATACGTTTAAAATGGTTGGACTTAATTAGGCGTCAAAACAGTTTTTGGCCTAAGGCAAAGATGAGATTAAAACATACTTTTTGAAATTGGATTTCTTAAAGAATCTCATAAAAAGGATTTAAGAGTCATATTGGATATGATTGACAAGATTTGTCTACCTAATTAATTAAAAGAGGCAGACACAAACGAATTAAATGACAAATATATCTGAGAAATCTCAGAGCAGGTTATTAATTAAAGGGAAAATCGAGCGCAAGTTGCCGATGAGGTGTTAACATGTGTGAATCTGGGAAGACAAGAAAAGCCGAAATGGACTCAGATTGGGAGCTTCTTTCAAGGCGAAGAGTGAGAAGCACTGATAAGATTACTCAGAGAATATGAAGATATCTTCTCATGGTCTTGTGACGATGCGCCAGACAGAGAACGAGAACAAATGATAAAACCAGACATTGGGTCAGTTAGACAGAAGCTACAACTAGTCAGGCCCGATTGGTCACCTCACATGGCGATGGAAATAGAGAAACTGCTACAGAGAGACTTCATCAAGTTCGTATTGTGGCCAAAGTGGTTGCTCAACATTATCTCCGCAAAGAAGTACAAAAGGAAGGTGATAGTTCACATAGACATCACGAGTCTCGACGGGATGAGCTCTAAACATAGGTTCCCTCCGTTTGACATAGACTCACTGCTAGAAGCTGCCGAAGATAGAGAAATTCGATCATTCCTCGAAGGTTTTTTCGGTAAAAATCAGATACCCGCCGCCGTACAGACAGACGAGAAGTTTCTCTTTCGAACTCAATGGGGTACTTATTGTCACGCCAATCAATTCCTAGAATGAAAGGGCATCGAAATATCTTACCATATGCCAACAGCCGCACCATCAGATTCAGACGTCTACCTAGATGACCTACTAATGCACTCCAAGAGACCCTACGGCTGACATATCAAGGATCTGCAGAAAACCTTCAACGTTCTGAGAAGTCAGAAAATTCTCCTTGATCCGTCGAGATGCAGATTTGGTACTATTCAGACAAAAGTTCTAGGCTACAGATTGGGACAGAATTTTAAAGCTGACCCCGACAAGATCAGACAGCTGATAACAATGTCATCCCCTCGCCAAGAAAGTGAATGGATCAATCTCATTGGTCAACTGCACTACGTCAGTCGTCTTACGATGGCAGGAGACCCGGTCCTTAAGGAATTACAGAATTGCCCAGAAGACGTTTCGAATTAGAAATGCGAATTGACTCTAACTCAACTAAAGATCCACTTAGTAAATACCCCGTCCTTACGACCGACGCACGGGAGGTTCGAGTCACAAAATGGGGCCCCCATCCTTTTTCGACACTGCACAAGTTCGGACCTACCTTTGGGCCTCATGTTTAAAGCACTGCAGAGAATTGGTAAACTACAACCGATGCAAGAATTTGGTCCTACTCCAACACTGCATATTTACGAACCAAGTAGAATGTGTTCCAACCACCAGAATGAAGGGCATCGTACTGACGACTATCTAGATTTGAAAGAAAGGATCAGGCTAATCATTGAGACGGGTCGTTTAACCAAGCAGAATGAAGGTTGGGTATACGTAGACGACAATGGCCTCCTCCCAGTCAAGGTTTACAATCTCCGACGCTACTACAACTGACCACCACGGTCCTCCTCCACAAACGGCACTCTCCATCAAATGGTTTTCTACAACGGCCGTCCCCTTTGAACTACAGTGACCTGAGCCCCTTAGCCCTACTTGTAATAGGGGAATGTAGGCAGCCTTCAAAGGTGCGGTCTCAAAAATAAATAAAAATCCAAATTTGGTTTGAGCAAATTCAATAAAGCAAACAATCTGTTTATTAACTAAAGCAAAATCTCTATTTCCACAAGTCACTACACGTTATCATTTATTTGATGAGTCTAAGCTCGAAAGAACCTACGAATAAATAACCTGCTATGAAATTTAAATAAACTAAAATAAACTAAAGCCTAAACTATGTGTCTGCATTGACTGTGGTTGGATACTCGGAGTCACTCTTTCTCCTCCTCTTCTTCCTGCTTCAGTTTCTTGTCCCTCCGTCCACGTCTAGCCTGTCAAGTAGGATCCTCAAATAAAGCCTTCCTAAGCTGAGTCACCCCCTTTGGGCCTTCTTTCTTTCTTTTCCTCTCAAGAGGTGCTAGTTGAGTAAACTCGGTCTGCACTTCACGTTGTAGAGTCTCTTCTCTCCTCAAGCGTCTGCTCGAGACATAATGGATCACCACCCTACGTCTAAGTTGTCTTAGAGTCTGTCTCATATTCCCCAAGGTCGTCTGGTACCAGTCCAAGTATTCTCGAGACAGAAATGTGTCATAAGGTCGCTGTATACAGAAGCTTCTGGGCATATAAGCATAAGACCAACACTGCTCCAAGAGTACTGCAAGCATTCATAGGGAGTATCCTGGCACTAACCCTACTGCAAGTCTCATCCCATGAAGAAGGTATAATCTGAGGCATCCCACACTGACGGCACACCCGCACTGCATAATAATAAGTGGTTTAATCAAAGGCAGGGACTCGAATCATGCAAAGCTCACCTTGAGCCCTCCGCGCACTAATGACCCCCTAATGAGGTACTATCCATTTAATATGAGTCGGGCCCATCTTTGACAGATATGTCACCCATGCAGACCGAGTAATCCCTGTAAATGGCTGCGTTATTCGTCTACCCTAATAAACCCAAGGTGATACTGGTCCGACAGGATCCTCCAACACTCGTAATCTCTCCTACAACCACAAGGTCAGTAACCGAGTACTACCTCGAGACATCTTAGGAGCACCAAAGGCCAACTCTTCAATACCGTGCAAAGTCTCCCCAAGCAAGCAAGGGATAATACTGCGATCGGCCCGAGCCTGGTCGACCATGTCAAGACAACCCATTATAGCCACTCCTATATAAGGTGGAAATAGTACCGATGCAAATAGATAGAGTGCCAGACAATCCAAAGCTGTATCAGACTCCACCGTGCTATTAATGAACCTGATAGGAAAAACATCACCATCAAAGCAAGTCTCGAGCTTCTTCAATAGAAATCTTCAACAGTTACGAAACCTGAATTTCTGGAGGGACTTGGTACTGCGGCATGGCTACCCTATCTGTGACTCTCGCACCGCAAAGAGCCACAAGGTCTTCATAAGTTGGTGTGATTTCATTATAAGAAAAGTTGAAGACATGATTTTCAGTGTCCCAAAA
Source organism: Campanula takesimana (assembly GCA_026119855.1). Lineage (NCBI taxonomy): Eukaryota > Viridiplantae > Streptophyta > Magnoliopsida > Asterales > Campanulaceae > Campanula > Campanula takesimana. Next base: position 32,502 of record JAOWBW010000971.1, on the reverse strand, counting down.
CTTAGCAGCGGCACGGATCAAGTTCTCATCAGACTTAACCCTGAACAGGGACCAAAGGCACTTGATCCCGAATCTCCTATCAAAAGATACATGAGTTGCCTTCGAAATATTCTGGACCCATATCTTCAAACTCTTGATGAAGTAACGTTGCTTCTCCTAAAAAATCCTAGGGTGTTTATCCATCAGAAGAACGCAGAAAGATCGAAATCTAGAGCAAAAGAAGAGAAAACTGTTGTCTGTCTCGTCTATCTGCGCAGGCTGCTGTTAAATAGAGTTGGGAGTTCGAGTCCTGATCATACAAGGAAAAATATGAAAAAAAACATGTCAGACCACGGATTAGCCGCGCGGCCAGTCTGTCCCAATAACTGGCCAAGCGGCCACTTTTTCCAATCCTGACAGTTTACAAGACTTATTCTTATCCAACACCGGAATGGACCCATCTCAGACATTTTGAAGGTCCCGAGTCAGGTCCGATAAAGAGGGTGGAACTGCCTCATAGTGTGTATAATCCCCATCTTACCCCTAGGGCTCATGCATTGTACTAAATGTAAAGACATGTAAATAAAATACTAATTAAATACATACAAAATCAAATAAAATAGTGTACAAAAATATATCTGTTTGTTTCTCTCTCTTTCTCTCTCTCACAAACAAGTGCAGGAATAAGGACTACATCTATTCCGAGTCGGAATCCTCAATCTCTACGTCCTCCTCCTCAGCATCATCAACATCATCACTGTGGCCCCTTTGCTGCACATAACGGGATCTACCGGCTCCTAAGCCTCTTCCTCTCACTGATCTCCTACGAGCATGAGATGAAGAAGCAACCTCCGTAGGCGATCTCTCCCTATGCTGCGGTGGCACTACATCCTCCTGACGGCAGGTACAAGCGGTTGCCAAGCTCTTGAATAACCGCTCAAAGATATTGCCTCTATGGACAGAGCGGATATAAGACTCCCGAGTCACCTAGGACCGATAAGCACAGTTAAGATACAAGTCTAAAGGGTGTGTGTGCAAGACTGAAATAAAGAGCAAAGGATGATATACCATAGCTCCAAGAGGAGGAAGCTAGGCCTCAGTGACCTCATCGGCCTCAGTCGAAGTCAGATCAAAATCCACCTCAGCACCACCCCGCTGCATCCTGATACTGTTAGGGAACCGCGGCATATCCATAGCATGCCTAGCCCCTCTACTGGAACTGGCCGGGTAGCCACTTACCTGCCTCCTCGCCAACACCTGCAGACTCACCAGCACGTGCTCCACAAACTACTCATAGTCAGCCCCACTCTGGTACAAATAGGCCGGAGTCCTTACTGGGTAGTCACTGCTTGTCCTTAGCCTAGCTGGATACAGCATGTTCCTCGGTGGCTCAAGAGGGGCCCACATAATAGGTTGTCTGACATGCTGCCTGCAGACTCTCTCACCAAGTTACATGGCATCCCCAGTCAACCCTATCAGAAAGCAGCGGGAAGTAGTGAACTCCTGGGCAAGACCAACCACTGCCAGCACTAGATCCGACCAGGGAAAGAACTGAAAGTCCTCATGAAGTGGACCAATCAACCTCGAGGTAAACATCCCCAAATCAGGAGTCTTCCTGGCCGCCTTGCCGTGGCCCTCCAACCGGTTCCTCTTCGCCCAGAACCTCATAACCGATACCTCTTTCACCCCCTGCACACCGAAGGGAGCAATGTGGAACAACTCGTATACCCACACCTATAGAAGATACAACATGTCAGTCTATGCAGTTATAAATAGAGGATAGTTATGTCATAAAAGAGCAAGTCAGAAAGTTAACTTAAAAGCAAACTGGAAGCAATCAAAAGACGAGGTACTTGACCTCGAACGAAAGTCAAGGGCCCGGTACATCTCCGCTAGCCCAGGTCCGCCCTAGGAAACTCGACTCGCGTACTCTAAGTCAGCAAGAGCACCCAACAAAGAAAACTGACAAAATGTCCCTGCACTCGGGAACAGGGTCTGTAATAAGCTGTACCATAAAATGGACCTCACCAGACAATCAGTGTCGTTGATGCCCTTAATAAAATCTCGGATAGCCTTATCCAATAAGGTCCTCAGGCCACCTGCCATAAACCATTCTCCTTCACACCCTTGCCAAGCTGCATCCCAATCAACTCAACCTCACGGTGTGGGTCCGCAGACAGAGACTCATCAAAAGGTAGCTCCACATCCGTGAACATGAGCCCAGTGATAGCAGCAAAGTCAGTGGGAGTAATGGTCGCCTCTCCCCAGCTGACATGGAATGTGTGGGTAGTGTCCCACCAGTACTCCCTCATCGTCTCAACCAGACCCATCACCTTCTGGGTCCCCCCCGACAGCCTGCACCGCATCAAAAAACGGACCGAAGCCCAGAACCTGGATCCTCTCCTTCACCGCACCAGCCGGCAGCAATCTCTGCCATATCTCTGCCACTGCCTTCGTGGACCCACGATATTTCATCCTCTGCAGGTAAGCACAGCAAAGGTACGTTACCCAACTGGTAATATAAATTATGTTCTATAATTAAAGTGTACATGCATGCTTTATTTTGTCTAATTGCGCGTATATTTACCGTCCCAAAATAATCAACAATCTCATAAATTAAATAATCTACAACGATTAATTAATTTAAAGCAGTCTTAAAAAGACGACGAGTATAAATAAAAGACCCAAAAGCGATAAAAAATGAGACCGTTACCTCATTCGTCTCCATCAGCCTCCCGCCAGAGCAATGTTTGTCGAGGCCTACGTATAAGTCAAAGTGCTGTCCCATCGTGAAATGCCACTCATCGGGATGGAAATTTCTAGAAGCCATCCTCACCCTCTGTTGATGTTGCTCCTCTTGATTAGGTGGTTCCGCACCTCCACCTTGTTCGAATTGTTGCCCCGAACCTTCACCTTGCTCATAAGGTTGCTCCGCGCCAAAAAGATACTAAAAATCCATCGCAACAATATCAAAACCTTTCAAAAAGCTCTCTTTTTATCTCTAAACTCGTCAAGAAGAAGAAGAAAAGTGAGGAAGAAAGCAACAGCCGGCGGCTGTTTGTGGGGTCTGTCCAACGAAGGGACTAGCCACACGACCAGCGTGTCCGAGCTACGTGGCGTAATCTCAGCCCTCCATCTCGCACGCCTACAAGAGATCCTCGTATACGAATTACAGCCAATCAGAAAAACTGGCCATGCGGCCACTTATTCCCCCAGGCGCCAAAAATTACAATTTAGCCCCTTCAGCTCGTTTTTTATCTAAAATTAGCACCCTTAGTCAAAATTAAGCAAAACCCAGCCCGGAAAGCCTTCAAGATTCAAAAATTTGATCCGGAAGACCTCCTAAATTACCAAACCCGGCCCAGAAAGCCTTTAAGATTCCGAAATTTGGTCTGGAAGACCTCCTAAATTACCAAACCCGGCCCGAAAAGCCTCTAAGATTCCAAAATTTGGTCCGGAAGACAACCTAAATTACCAAACCCGGCCCGAAAAGCCTCCAAGATTCCAAAATTACCAAATTTGGCCCGGAAAGCCTCCAAGATTCCAAAATTTAGTCTGAAAGACCTCCAAAATTACCAAACCCGGCCCGGAAAGCCTCCAAGATTCCGAAATTTGGTCCGGAAGACCTCGTAAACTACCAAACCCGGTCTGGAAGGCCTCCAAGATTCCAAAATTGAGTCCGGAAGACCTCATGAAATTACCAGATTGGGTCCGGAAGACCTCGATAAATTACCAAATCAATCTGTAATGGAGGGTGGGAAACGTCCATAAACCCCTAAGTTATAATTGAAGGTGGGAAACGTCCATAAACCCTAAGGCAGATTAAGGAAATCATCGTAAAATCCTTTAAATAACTAAATCAATTTATAATTGGAGGTCGGAAACGTCCGTAAGCCCTAAAGATTATAATTGAAGGTCGGATGCATCCGTAAACCCTTCATGTTGAGAAAGTTATTTGGTCTGGAATACCTCAATAAATTACCAAAACAATCTATAATGGAAGGTCAGAAACGTCCGTAAACCCCTAAGTTATGATTGGAGGTAGAAACGTCCATAAACCCGAAGGCGGATTAAGAAAACCGTCGTAAAATCTTTAAATAACCAAATCAAATTATAATTGGAGGTCGAAAACGTCCGTAATCCCTAAAGATTATAATTGAAGGTCGGATGCATCCGTAAGCCCTTCATGTTGAGAAAGTTATTTAGTCCGGAAGACCTCAATAAATTACCAAAAAAATCTATATTGGAAGGTCAGAAACGTCCGTAAACCCCTAAGTTATTATTGGAGGTGGGAAACGTCCGTAAACCCGAAGGCGGATTAAGGAAACCGTCGTAAAATCCTTAAATAACCAAATCAATTTATAATTGGAGGTCGGAAACGTCCGTAAGCCCTAAAGATTATAATTGAAGGTCGGATGCATCCGTAAACCCTTCATGTTGAGAAAGTTATTTGGTTCGGAAGGCCTCAATAAATTAACAAAACAATCTATAATGGAAGGTCGGAAACGTCCGTAAACCCCTAAGTTATGAATGGAGGTGGGAAACGTCCGTAAACTCGAAGGCGGATTAAGGAAACCATCGTAAAATTCTTAAATAACCAAATCAATTTATAATTGGAGGTTGGAAACATCCGTAAACCCTAAAGATTATAATTGAAGGTCGGATGCATCCGTAAACCCTTCATGTTGAGAATGTTATTAGGCGTAACACGTGCGAGCTCTAGACAATCGGCATTACTGGTTATCGAATTCTGTGATATTGAGGACTATACCTCTCTAAGTACCGTAGTTTATCGAGAAATTATTCAATTACGCGCGCTCTATAGGAAGTTAGAATCCATCCCTAATTCTGTTATCGATTCTTGAAACTTCTTGTGGTACCATGCATATGGACTTTCCTCCTTTCCCCAATAAAGTCCATTTGCAACAACTTTATTACTCTACGATGTTTCATTTCTTTTTTGGTTTCTTCCTTTTTACCTCCTTCCCTAATAGAGTCCATTTGCAATGACTTTATTGCTTACGAATGTTCGGTCTTCATACAGGATAGTTTCCGTAAGATCGTTATCCCCAGACAGAGTCTGATGTCTCGTTTCTTCTAACGAATGTTTGGTCTTCATACAGGATAGTGCCCGTAGGATTGTTATCCCCAGCCGGAGGCTGATGTCTCGTTTCTTTTTTCCTTTTTCTCCAGTAGGGTCCACGCGACTTCATTGCTTTACGAACGTCATCAAAAGACAATGTCTCGTTTCTTTCTCCCCCAGTTCTCGAACTACGACCGGCTTGATTCCAATTGGATACGTAGGTAAACTGACAAAGGTGCAGCCACTTGACCAACTTGGTCACCTCTGCTCACTCTTCTCTCGATTTGGAACTCATGTTTCAGACAGGTTCCTTTTCTTAATCGACGACCCTCCATGCCTTGCAAGAAGCGTCGCCGAGGGGCTACTGTTAGTACCCAACCTACAAATGAGTTACTACCTCCGTCCCAGCTCAATGTGCACACTTACCTTTTAAGTGGGTGTCGTTGATATGTGCACAATCCAAAAAAAGAAAGTTTTTTATTCTCCACTCACTCTCTTTCTTCCTCTCAACCACTCATTATTCTCCACTCATTCTCTTTCTTCCTCCCAACCACTCATTATTCTCCACTCACAATACTTTTGAATATAAATAATCTCTCCTTAAATATTGTGCCAAACAGTAAAGATGCGTATTGAGTTGGGACGGAGGTAGTATTAGGCATTCTAGAACTCATAGGGACCTCCCAGATATTTACAAGCTGTGTAGGACTTATCCGGAATTCCCGAAAATCCCAGATAAGAAGATAATCTCGACTGATCGGATTAGGGATCGAAGATAGACATTATCTAAGCATTCTCCAGAGTCCAGGTTAATCAGATCCTTGGAAACCGTGTCAACCTCTAGGTTTGGCCGGGCAGCCAGTCCTTTTGGGTTAGAATCCCTATAAATAGGTGACCTCAGTTCATAAAAAAACAACAACTCTCTCCCTGAGTTCTAGAGTCTAAACTGACAGCAGAACTCTCTCTCCAAGCCTTTCTAGCTATCCCGAAGGTCCGGCAAATCTGTGCAAGAGATTCGGCTTCGTTCTTGTCAAGATTGGTGAGAATTCTACATGTTTTCTTAGTTAGATCTAATTTATGCTAGTTTCATGATGTTTATACACCTGTATTCATATGATTCATAACGTGTTCTTCATGTTCTTACTAGAATTCATAACATGCTCTATGACTAGGGTAGTGATCTTCATGCTTATGTGTTATTTCATACATGTTTCATGATGTTCTTATTATCATGCTAGATTTAACCTGTTAGATCTATAAATGTAATCCATATTCATATGCATAGCCGATGATGATCTCCAAAATCTAGGAACTACTTCTAAACCCTTAACTTTAGGTAATTATTCCCATGATCAATAACTCTCCTATGATGAATGTGATGACTACACATTGATCTTATCAATGGTATAATCATGATTCTAGGATGTGATCATCTTGCATGTTTCTTTCTCCTCCCCCTTCATTATGCATGATCCCACTTCTTCTCTCTATTTCGATTATGTGCGAACTACGTCAACCTGAGCTTCTCATACGAGAAGAACGTAGGCAATCTTCGGATCTGATATCAATCACTAACACACTACTAACACATTTATCATGATAGAAAGTCCGATCTATTGGGCGATAGGAGTGATAACTTGATATTCTTCTCTTATCGTAACTTGACCCCCTAACCTTCTTTGTTAGCTTTTCTCAACGTTTTAGCTCGATAAAAACAATGTGGCGACTCATAATAAGTTAAATGCCAACTTGAATATCCTAATCCCATAGAAAAGATAAAATAAGATAAATAATGAAAAGACTTCCCGTGCGTCACCCGCATTCGGAAAGGGGTTTTCACAACCACCCTTTCGAGTTTTCAATCTAGCGGATATCTCTTTTGCGTCTTCATTTTGACTCGATTAATGAGGAAGTGTGCATTGACTCTATCTGATGATGAGAGACATGTGATTTTGCGGTGGAAACCTTTTGTCACTAATGCTGAGTGACATTTACTCGACTAGGGAAGAAGCCCCTAGTATTGACTTCATGTATTTATGAATGACTCACGAAGGCAAGTAAGTCATTATAAGAGAAGAGAAGGAAAGCCCCAATTTGATTGCAAGAAACTGGGAGCGTAGCTAAAAGAAAAGAAGCCCCTAGACTCGACAAGGAACGTGAAATGATTTCAAATCTAGGAAAGTTGTTCAATCTTGAGGTGATTAATTCATTGGTAAATTAATCGTATAAAGATGGCTTGATAAGTTTGAGAGGAAGGCCAATCACCATAATGCACTAGGGATAAACATTTCTTCTTTCTTGCATGAGACCCGACCCAAAGGTTTCCAACGTTCCTCCAGTGTAGAGGCTCAAGTCACCGTAGTTCTTGTGGATGCTCCTTTCGTCGTGAGGAATTGTTGCTTCGTCGTGTAGCTTTGTCCTTTGTTGGTGTTGTTGTGAACTTCTTTGGATGAGGGGGATTTTTTATTTTTATTTTTTGTGCTCTAACTTTTGCCTAGGTTGTTTTGAAGAGTCAACCTAGCGAGTGTTTTTTTTAATCCCCCTCTGAAACATTGCTTGATGTTGCTCCATCTTGTTTTGCTTCTTGGCTTCGTCGTTGATGTTATTGTTGATGTTGTTGCCTCCGTTGCGATGTTTAGCCCCTAGGCGTTCAAGTGATAGCCTTTGTTCCAAAACTCGCTTAGACATCTTTTCATAATTTTGCCAAGAATTAAATTGAACAACTTAGAATAGTGTATGAGGACAAGAACGACTTTTATTTGATAAGACCGACTCGATTTTTTACATGGGACGAAGGAAAACTTAATGCACACATTAGAGGACTTTGACTTTTTTTAACTAGGTAGAGAAAGAGAAACGGAGATTGTTGTCGTCGTCTTTGTAGTTCTCCCCATTTCAAACCTAAGTCGTTCCTTCTTTACCCATGGTAAATTCACCATTGTCAATCAAATCTTGGATGATGTTTCGGAGAGCGAAGCATCCCTCGGTAGCGTGGCCGCTATGTTTGTGGTAGTTGCACGATTCACCAAATGCATGATTCTTCGGTATCATCTTCGGCTTTTACCCTTCCAAAGGCTTGACCCTTTCACTTGCCATCAAGATTTTGAATGCTTCGGTTTGGGTCATTCCTAGGAGAGGAGTGAAAATTCGGTTGTTGGCGGCACCTTTTTTACTTTGAGGGGTGGGCCACTTGAGCATGTTTTACCGTTGACCTTTGCCTTGTTGTCGGTGAACTCTTGCAGACGGGCCTTAAGTTCGGAAACTTCTTCCTCGTGAATTCTTTTCTCAAGAGTAAAACGGGCTTGCCACAAGTCATCTTTGCGGCGGGCATCCTCGTCAAGTCTATCCATTTGTTCCCCCATGGCTCTTATTATGTCAAATAGCTTTTCGTTGGACACGGAAGAATACCCACCATTGTTGTTGTTGCCGTTGGAAGCCATTGGACTTATTGGAAGAATACGGTTGATCTTAGATTGGCCCACAAACACCTTTTGTGTAAAATAATTTAACCCACAAGTAAGAAAACGACTCAACCACATAGAGAAAAATGACTCTTTTTTATATATTTATTTATTTACAAAAGTCGGAAGGACGGAGTCCTTTTTGGGGTTTCTAGAAAATAGTGGAATCGTCACACTAGTATATAGACCTTCTTGCGGTCCCATATACTCATCGGATTCCACCACGCTTGTGATACCTACATGTGACTGGATTAAACTAAATTAATGTCGCAAAGCATACATGCGGGGACGAAGTTTATTTTTGTCCATAATAACCACTTGGGGACGGAGTTTTATCTCGTCCATAACAACCACTTGTTCCTTTTGGAAACAGCATGTATGATTTGATGACATTAGTTTAGGGAAATCTCGACACACGAAAACCGACTTGGTCACGGAGTGTTAGAACCTATACTAAGAATGTGTTGGCTTGTGCTCGGTTAAAGAGAGGATTAAAGGTCACCCCCGGCATGTAGTTGTGAACTACACCACGGGCTGAGGTGTACCGCTTCGAGAGAGTCAAGACCGGGTGGAGCTTGAAACTCTCTAGGACGGGCCTCGACGGGTTTGGGGTTATGGACTTTGTGCGACTCGATAGTGAGCAATTCATAGGAATATGTGCATGTAGTCTGAGGTCAAGCCAAGTGACAAAAATTTTTTTTTTCAAAAAAAGAAAAACAAATAATCACATATGTACAACTTTTGAATCACCCGTATGACCGATAAAATAAAAAAAAATAAAAAGCAGTTATGTGCAGGCCCGGTGCCCACACACTGTAACCATGTCCATTCTATTCACTGTTTCTGTTCTGGAAAATGGACCAATCGCGCGCGCATTGGGATGCCTATGCGGGAAGCGCACGCGTTAGATAAAGAGGGGCAGAGGCGCCCGATTCTGGGTAAAACCTGCAAACTCATGGGTTCAAGGGATTGCCTTGACCCGAAATAATAACTTTCTCCCCTGCAGTAATTGTTAGCACAGAAACATGGAATTAAAGGACAAGATGCAAAGGCGGGTGATTCTAGTGGATAGGGTCGGACGCGTGCGATTTATGCCAAGAAGGCCAGAGGCGCGAGCTTCCAACCCTTTTCACCAGAATGTCCAGAAAACAGAATAAAAGAACACCAAAAGCAGAAACGCAAGTTTAACCCTCTATGCAGTCACCAGAGGAGTCGCCACTGTAGATACCCCGGGAAAACCACAACTTGGCTAGAGAGATGGAAGGATCCTAGGATGTCTATTTGATTTTAATTATAGAGTCGCCACCTATGTTATTAACCTTGTTATGCAGTTAAGCCGCGAAACTAACGAAATCAGTCAGAAACTTAACGAACACCACGAAAGTCAACAAAAACAAAGTAAACAAAGACTCAAGGTTGACCTTGTCACTTAGTCAAGTCCAAGAGTAACGAAGTAAGTCAAGAACTTAGCATAAAGTAACGAAAGTTAACGAAAGGTAACAAAACTTAACAGAAAAGAGGAAGATAGAGAATGTGTATGCAATCGGGACATGAGAGGTCCAAGGCGGGGAGTCTACAGCTTCATCAAGAACGAATATGAACCATGTGTATACAAGAAAATTAGTGGGAGCGTAGTAATATTTCTAGTGCTATATGTTGATGAAATATTGCTCATTGGAAACGACATTCCTGTTAGTGTTGGTGCCCTAGGCACGTTTGTTAAACGTTATATAAGTTATCATTTTATTCATGATGATAAAGAGATGTTAAGATTATTATTATTGCTCATGTTTGCTAATAATAATCTGCGAAAAGATGCTCGGGAAGATCGTTAGGTCGAATTGGGTGTGGTGAAGCAGCCTTTGGGTGTACTCCACAAGAAGACCAAACATCTCAGAGAATAGAGAAACAGGGGCTCTGCGGGTCGATAGCACCATAATTCCTCCACCAGTCGAATTACCTGTAATAGCACAAAACTCCTCAAAAGTTGGGCATAACTCATCACGGGAAAATTTGAATGAATGAGTTCTAGTGCACCAGAACAACGACGCTCCCCGAATTAGCTCCCAAATGATTGGGATTCTCCTAAAGGTAAACAAGTTCTTGAAACCGTATCGATCTTTGAGAATCTTCTTCTCATCATCCGGGTACGTCCTAAGCCAAGCATTGAGTTCATCACGATAAGTACCAACCTCAATAAGATACTGGGGTGCTTGAGCCATTCTTCTTGCAAGTAAGAAGTGTAGTGAGCAGTGTTGAAATGGATTGGGAAAATTTGCTTGTTTAAAGTAAGGATTGCAAGCTTCAATTTATACTCAACATGACCACCTTGGGTATCCCCTGTTCCAGCTTCGCCAGACTGCAGACTCTCTTATCTCTCATCAATTTTAATAAAGTCCGAAAAACAAGAAATTCTCTGGTGTAGACACCCCGCCTTGGACCACTTACCCCGATTGCACTGTTGATCTTGTGTTTCCCCCTATTTTAAGTGTTTTTTGTTAGTTTATGTTACTTCCGTTAAGTTCCTGACTGACTTTGTTAAGTCCAGGAACTAAATTGAATAACAGGGCTGACTTTCTAGTCCATTCTGTCAAAAAAGCCATCTCTGAGTCACGCGCCTCCGAGCATAGGATCCAGACGCGCGTGCCTTCTGCCCCCGAGGTAGGAAGCGCGCGCCTCTGCGTGACAGTTATAGATTTCTGTCCAAGAATCTCTCCCTTGCTCTTTTTTACATGATTTTGCCCGGGAATGATTTCTTTGTGACGCTGTTTTGGCACCAAAAACATCTCTTTTACAACTATATAAACCCCTCTTATTCACCATTGAAGAGGAGGACTTTTTGTGACTTAGAAAACTATACACAAACCATTTTCAAGGCATTTCTAAGGCAATTTTACAAAAAGTGTTGAAGTCATTTGAAGTTTAGGTAAACTCTATCTTCCTCCCTTCTCTCTACTTCATCTCTTATCTTCTTCTCTTATTTTCATCAAACGTGCAATCACCCCCAAAACCATTTTGGGACATGACACCAAAGACTACTTCATTTCATTGAAGTTAGTCAAGGAGTTATCTCCCTACATTCCAAAAACCCCTTTTTAAACCCCCTTTGTTTATAGTCAAGAATAGGAAGAACATTATTTTACATTTGTAGACTTTGAACACGCAAGACCAACATTAGTTGGGCGAGATGGGTGTTTAAGTACTTCCCATCTCGTAACCTAACCCCCGGACCTCATAACAAGAATCTCTGTTTTCGTAATCAAACTTAGACTATACATTAGTTTTTTCTTATGTTCCTCTAAAACATAGGTGGCGACTCTACAAAATTAAAACAAGTCAGACATCCTAGGATAATTCTAGCCAAGTCATGGTTTCCCCAGGGTATCTACAGTGGCGACTCCGCTGGGGACATTTGAGTGTTAAACTTGCATTGCTGTTCAAAGTCTACATTTTTCTGGGCATTCTGGTTCCTGATGGGGGAAGCGTGCGCCTCCGGCCTTCTAGGCCTACGGCGCGCGCCGCCCACATCAAGTACCAGAGTCGCCCGCTTCTTAATGTTCTTTCTATTCTTCTTCTTTCTTCTACGCTAATCATTTCTGCAGGGGTCACAATGTATATTCAGGACCAGGGCAATCCCCTGAGTCCAAAGTCTGACAGTTTGACAGGTTTTCCCAGAAGCGGGCGCCTCCCATAGACACTGTGCCATGCGCGCGCATCCCGCATCACAGGCCAGAGGCGCGCGCTTCTGGGTGGTTTTCCAGAACAAGAACAGCTTCAAAACAGGGCAGAATGATTGGGGTGTGGGCACAGTTGCCTGCATCAAGGCCTAATTTGGACCTTTGGACTGTTTTACTTTTGTGTTTTGTTTTATCGGTCACACGGGTGATTCAAGTGTTGTAATTTATGTGCTTATTTGCTTTTCTTTCAAAAAAAAAGTAAAAAATGTTTTGCCACATGTTGGACCTCACACTACATGCACATATTCTTATAAATTGCTCACTATCGAGTCGCACAAGTTTATAACCCCAAACCCGTCGAGGCATGTCCTAGGAAGTTTCAAGCTCCACCCGACCTTGACTCTTTCGAAGCGGTAAACCTCAGCCCGTGGCGTAGTTCATGACAACATGCCGGGGGTGACCTTAAGCCTCTCATTAGCCGAGCACAAGCCAACACAATTCTAGTTAGGGTCTAACACTCCGTGACTAAGTCGGTTTTCATGTGTCGAGATTTCCCTAAACTAATGTCTTCAAAACATACATGCCAAGTGGTTATCATGGACGAAATAAAAAGCCGTCCCCAAGTGGTTATTATGGACAAAAATAAAAAATCCGTCCCCGCATGTATGCTTTACTACATTAATTTAGTTTAATCCCGACATATGTAGGATTCACAAGCGTGATGGAATCCGATGAGTATATGGGACCACGATAAGGTCTATATACTAGTGTGGCGATTCCATTATTTTCTTAGAAACCCAAAAGGGATCCCGTCCCTCCGACTTATAAAAAAAAAAATCTTTTCTTTATGTGGTTTTGAGTCGTGTGCCCACTGTGTGTTCCATACCTCTTCATGGACTGAAAGTGTTACTCAAGACTGACAAGGGCCTCTTCTTCAATATAGGTTCAATTGGTACTTACCACATCTATCGGGATTCAGCGAACCAATTAGTCCGTGAATTGATCACTCCAGCAACTCCGACAGCATCAATGGCCGGTGACTCCAGCAGCAACAACACTATGTCCTTGGAGCAACTTTCAGATATGTTCCAAATGCTCCAAGAACAAATCTCTACTCTCAACAAAGAGTCCCAAAGAAAAGATGACCTTTTGCAATCCTATCTTGACAACCAAAGGGAGGCTCACGAGGCCGAGATGGACCAAATGAAAGCTAAGCTCACCAAGCTTTCGTGTGGGAAAGGCAAGGAAGACAATGAAGAGTCCGAGTGGACCAAGGGTTTATTTGAGAGCCCTTATGTTAGTGCTCGCACAAAGAAAATAGGGGAAACAAGCACCGACAACAAAGATAACAAGATGGTTGATTCAATCATGGCTTACATAGATCAACGTTTTAACGGTCTCAACATGGGGAAAGGCTCCAACACAAGCCTTTATCAGTCATCCATTCTCATGAGCACCATGGCCGCTCTCCCCGACAAGTTCAAGATGCCCGACATCAGCAAATTCAAGGGAAACTCTTGTCCCATGGCTCACATCGAGACTTACATATGGGCTATGGTTCCAAGGAAGGTCTCTCCGAAAGTATGGCACAATGCTTCCCTCTCACACTCAAGGGGGCGGCAAAAGATTGGTATGCAACTCTCCCGCTCACCATCCATCTTGATTGGGACGCCGCCATGCTTGCCTTCAAGAGTCAATACCAAGGCAACACCACTCACCGCCCGACCAACAAAGAGCTCGAGAATACCATCCAAAGGGACAATGAGTTCTTTATTGAATTTACGAGGAGGTGGAATGACAAGCTTTCTGAAATTGTCGAGAGGCCTAACACCAAGGAGAAAATGGACATCTTTCTTAAGTGTCTAAAGATTGATCTCCGCACCCACCTAAGTGGGGCTTGCTATGCATATTTCTCTCAAATGTATGAGGCGGGGGTCCGAATGGATGATTTGCTCAAGGAGATCAAGGAAAGTGCTCCTAGCTTCCGATACAAGGCCGCCTCTAACTCAACAAAAGAGGCTTCGGTCAATGCCGTCACCACTAATAAGGGGAATTACAAAAGGGTTCCTCTACCTCAAGGCAAGAAATCTCAAAATGACCGTGTCTACACTCCTCTCCAAGGCATGACTCAAACCGAGCCTTCGAAGTTCTCAAAGCAAAGGGGTAAATCATACCCATACAAGGGTACCAACCCAAGTCGATCAATGCCAACCATGCTCATCACAAATATTGTGGCTACCACCAACATAGTGGCCATCTCACCGATGAATGCTTTGTCCTCCGCAACGTCATCCAAGATCTCATAGACAAGAAGGAATTCATAGTCCCTAATGAGGATGTGTTAGTACCCAACCTGAAAATGAGTTTATTAGACATTCTAGAACTCACAGGGACCTCCCAGGTATTTACAAACTGCGCAGGACTTATCCAGGATTTCCCAAAAAGCCTAGATAAGAAGATGTTGATGGCTGATCGGATGAGGAATCGAAGATAGGAGTTATCTCGTCATCCTCCAAAGTCTAGATTGATCAGAGCCTCAAAAATTGTGCCAATCTTTCTAACCGGCCGGGCGGCCATTTCCTCTGGGTCAATATTTCCTATAAATAGGTGACCTCAGTTCATTATTTAAAAACACAATTCTCTCCCCGAGTTCTACAAGCCAAACCGACGGCAAAACTCTCTCTCCAAGCCTTTCTAGCAATCCCGAAGGTTCGGCAAATCCGCGTGAGAGATTCGACTTCATTCTTGTCAAGATTGGTGAGAATTTGTCATGTTTTCTTAGTCTAGATCTGATTTATGCTAGTTTCATCATGTTTATACATCTATATTCATATGATTCATAACGTGTTCTTCATGTTCTTGCTAGAATTCATAATATGCTCTATGACTAGGGTAGCGATCTTCATGCTTATGTGTTATTTCATATATGTTTCATGATATTCTAATTATTATGCTAGATCTATGGCTTATCTCATGCATAACATGCTAGATCTAATGTTTTAATCCCTGTTCATATTGTATAGCCGATGATGATCCATGAGATCTAGGAACTACTTCTAAATCCTAAACTTTAGGTAAATATTCCCATGATCAGTAATTCTCCAAGGATGAATATGAGGACTACCCATTGATCTTATCAATGGTATAATCATTATTATAGGATGTGATCATCTTGTATGATTCTTTCTCCTCCCCCTTCATTATGCATGATCCCGCTTCTTCTCTCTATTCCGATTATGTGCGAACTACACTGACCTGAGCTTCTCAAATGAGAGGAACGTAGGCAATCTTCGGATCCGGTCTCAATCACTAACACACTACTAACACATTCATCATGATAGAAAGTCCGATTTCTCGGGCGATAGGAGTGATTACTTGATATTCTTCTCTTGTCGTAACTTGACCCCCGAACCCTCTTTGTTAGCTTTTTCTCAATGTTCTAGCTCGATAAAAACAACTTGGCAACTCTTAATAAGTTAAATGCCAACTTGAATATCCTAATCCCATAGATAAGATAAAAAAAAGATAAATAAAAGAAAGACTTCCCGTACGTCGCCCGCATGACGGAAAGGGGTATTCACAGTGGCGACTCTGCTGGGGACTAGCTTTGAACATCTTCAAACATAGAGGGTCAAACTTTCATCAATATCATGATTGTACTTACTTATTTCTTTCCCCCTTGTACTTTATCTCTTGTACATATTTGCTTCCCTCGTACTTTAGTGCGTTAATATCTTAACTATTTCCTATTTTACCCTTTCTAACTGTTTTGCATTGCATACATGTAAATACAAAAAACTCTCTATTCTCTCCCTAAAAAATAACTAGTTTTTGTCCGCACACTACCACTAGGTCCGTGTCACACTACACACCCTACTGGATACTCCGCTGAGTGCACAGATTTTGGTGATCCTGTCGCCTCTATCTTCGTGGCACCTGGGCTATCTAACTCAATATTTTCACTTGTGAAGCAGTCGAGGTTAATACCTTGTTCATTTCGAAACCATGCACTCACAAAATTTAGGACACTCCAAAGTTGACCGGTTTGTTTGACTAGCTTTTCTTTATAGTCAATTACCGTGTCGTTCATGCTGTCATCCGTTAAGTGTTTAATGAGTCGAGATCCTTCGAGGAAAAAAAAAGCACAAAAAAATGAAATTCCCTACAAGGGTGTGCATATAGTAAGCCGAGTGATACTTTGTACAAGGATCTCAACTCGTTAAAAACTTAACGGAAGTAACATAAACGTTACGTTCAAAGCCTTTAAACAAGGGTTAGTCGCTAGGATCCGTTAGGTCGGTGGAAGTCGCTTGCCCTATAGGACCCTCGCCCAAATTGTCCGTTTGGGAGGTGCAATACAGGTGAAAAATGAGGGGTCTATAGATGTAGTGATGACCTCCACTGATCCAGGTTTTGTAGATAGTAACCCAAAAAGGGGTACCCCTTCCAACCATTAGGACTAATAATACATTGTTTTTGTAAATAACAAAATACATTGCATGAGCCTTGTCCCGTCCTAAACCTCTCGCCACTACCTCTACAGAGAAGCAAGTTTGGCTCCGTTCTGGTGGTCGTCTTCAACGGTCAAGCCTTCCGCAAGATCAATCTTCAGTCTCTGCATCCAAAATGTCTTCATCATCAGAGCATACTACTCCCAGTGTCTCCACTCCGCCAGTCTCTACTTCCTCTGACAATCCAGATATCGCCGCCAGCATTAAGCCCTCGGACATTCTGCCACCTCTCCATGCCTTCTTCACCAACCTCATGCTACAGATTTCTAAGCTTGAGGATAGAAGCAAGTCTCTAGAAAGGGTCAACCAAGAGCTCAAAGATCATCTTCATACTGAGATGAAGAAGAAGGGTGTGGAAACAAGCTTCCACAATGAAGAAGTGGTCTTCGTCCAAGACGAATCAGTGCCCGTCACCTACCCTTCCAACGAGGGTGCTATCCCTCTCAAGCTGCCCAACTACCAAAGGGTTCCTCCTCCTGATTTTGGTACTAAAGCAACCTCCAGCAAGGGTCCGTATGAGCCGTCACCAGAAATGATGGGTAGTTACTTGTCCTCTACCAAGTTCCCACCGCCTTCACTACCGTTGAGCATAGGTGCTGCCGTGCCTACAATATCCACTGTTCCTCCCGCTACTCAAGCCTATGGTAGCGCAGATTTCTCTAACCATCCCCTAGTGGTCACCATGCAAGAACAGATCCGCAAGCTATCCAACACAGTCTCCAAACAATCCGTTCCAATAGTCAAGACCATTGATCCAAGTAATGTGGGTGCTCTACCTAGAGACTTCAAGATGCCGAAGGTCTCTACATTCCATGGTATTACTTGTCCCAAGACTCATATCGACAGTTATGTGCTAGCCATGAGAGCCCGTGACTGCACCAACGAGCAAATGGCCCGAGTCTTCCACACCACCTTGGACGGTATCGCTCTCTGTTGGTTTTTAAGTTTGGATCCTTCTGAGCGAGAGACATGGGAACAAATCACCGCTACTTTCTGCGAGAAGTATCAGTCAAACCTAGATTGGCACGTCAACCGTACTGATTTAGAGAACACAATGCAGAGGCCCGGCGAGCCTATCTATGACTTCTACAAGAGGTGGAATCACAAGCTAGCGGAAGTTCAATACCCTCCTAAAGCAAAGGAACAAAAGAAAATCTTCTTCAAATGCTTGTTTCCCGAGCTTAGGGTGGCGATTGTGTTAGTACCCGACCTGAAAATGAGTTTATTAGGACTTTCCCAAAAATACAAGGACTTTATAGGAATTAGAAACCTTGCAAAGACTTGTCCCGGATTCCCAAAATATCTCATTTATGGCAAAATCTATCAAATTAGGTAGCAAATAGTTTCCTTAAAACCATGCAGAAACCCTAGCTTAAGAATCAAGTCAGCTTGCAGACTTGGCCACGCGGCCAACCTTGCTCCGCGTTTATCTTGGCCACGCGGCCACTATTGTCACCGTCTTCAACCATGGCCAGGCGGCCAACCTTGCGCTGGATGATCTGGACCATCAGATCCTCCCATCAGTTTACTATATAAATCAATCCCATGCTATTGGTTTAGGGGGATCCGAATTTGAGAGTTCTTAAACACAATTTTGCTCTCTAATTAGCATTCATACCTCCAAGAAGATCAAGGTTTATTTCTTGCCAACATAGGTAAGTTTTCTAACTTATTTCTTCACGTTCTTGCATTATTTCTAATGTAGATCTTTAATATTCATGTTCTTGCATGTTTATTCATAGTTTCTTCATATTCTTTGCATGCTCATAATATGTTCTTCGCATGTTCTTCATGTTCATAGATTAAAACCTTATTTATGCTATATTTAGGGTTGCGATCTTCATAATTACATGTTATTTCATAGCCGATGATGATCAAGGGTTCATCAACCCGAGGATGATCTAGGAACTACTTCTAAACCCTAATCTTTAGGTAATTCCCCCCTCATTATGCATGATCCCGATTCTTCTGCCTATTCTAAATTCTCCCGAACTACGCTGACCTGAGCTTCTCACATTGAGAGGAACGTAGGCAATCTTCGGATCCGGTCTCAAACACTAACACACTACTAACACATTCATCATGATAGAAAGACCGATCAATTCGGGCAATAGGAGTGATAACGTTCAATATTCTTCTCTTGTTGTAATTTGACCCCCGAACCCATTAAACATGCTTTTTCTCAATGTTTTGGCTTTAATTAAAACGGCGTGGCGACTCTCATATTTTAAATGTTGCTATGAATATCCCAATTTCAAACACACGTATTCACAGTGGCGACTATGCTGGGGACTGCTTTGAAACTTTTTCAAACTTAGTGGGTCTAACTTTCGTTTATATCATGATGCTTGCCATGTTTACACATGCACACACCTGCCATGTTTACACATGCACACACCTGCCATGTTTACACATGCACACTTGCCATGTTTATACATGCACACACCTGCCATGTTTACACATGCACACACATGCCATGTTTACACATGCACACACCTGCCATGTTTACACATGCACACTTGCCGTGTTTATACATGCACACACTTGCCATGTTTACACATGCACACATCTGCCATGTTTACACATGCATACTTTCCATGTTCACACATGCACACACTTGCCATGTTTACACATGCACACACCTGCCAGGTTTACACACGCACACTTGCCATGTTTACACATGCACACTTGCCATGTTTACATATGCACACACCTGCCATGTTTACACATGCACACACCTTCCATGTTTACACATGCACACACCTGCCATGTTTACACATGCACACTTTCCATGTTTACACATACACCTAACACTTTGCCATGTTTACACATGCACCTCACACTTTGCCATGTTTGCACATGCACCTCACACTTTGCATGTTTGCACATGCACCTTGTATTTTTGCCATGTTAATATGTGTACCTTGTATTTTTTCAATACATGTATTTTTTGTACTTTCCCTATAGTACTAAGGTCAAACAAAACTCTGCTATGCTCCCTTGTACATTATTTTCCTTCTCCTGCATTGCATTGCATAGCATCATTCAAACATTCAAAACTTCTCTCTTTTCTCCTTAAAAAGAATTAGTTTCTTGCCACACACTACCACTAGTCCGTGTCAGCACTGCACATGTCCCTACTACCCGGAGTTTTCGATGTGCGGGAATTTGTGCGCTACTGCCGCCCTCTTTTCGAGTCACTCGTCTACTCCACTCACCGTGTACGTTCCGCGAGCGGTGGAAACCTTTTACCTAACCCGTGTCAACCCACACATAGAAATTAGGACACTCCTCGGATCACCCATTTAGGATGTAAAAAAATGCAAAAACTTTTCGCAAAATAAAATGTGCATTGCATCTAGGCGACCTCTAAGGTCCATCGCTCATCCGTTGGGCCATCATTGCGATCCACTTGGGTCTACCCTTCACCTTCGACCGCCTAGGTCAACCTTCTCAACCTTTGACCGCCTAGGTCAACCTTCTCAACCTTTGACCGCCTAGGTCAACCTTCTCAACCTTTGACCCCCTAGGTCAACCCTTACCAACTTTTGACCTCCTAGGTCAACCTTATCCGCCTTTAACCCCTTAGGTCAACCTTTGACCTCCTAGGTCAACCTTTGACCGCCTAAGTCAACCTTCTCAACCTTTGACCCCCTAGGTCAACCTTTGACCACCTAGGTCAACCCTCTGAACCTTTGACCTCCTAGGTCAACCTTTGACCCCCTAGGTCAACCTTATCAACCTTTGACCGCCTAGGTCAACTTTATCTACCTTTGACCCCCTAGGTCAACCTTTGACCCCCTAGGTCAACCCTTACCAACTTTTGACCTCCTAGGTCAACCTTCTCCGCTCTTGACCCCCTTAGGTCAACCTTTGACCCCTAGGTCAAACTTCTCCGCTCTTGACCCCCTTAGGTCAACCTTTGACCCCTTAGGTCAATCTTATCCGTTTAAGTCAACCTTCGACCCCTAGGTTAACCTCATTTGTCTTTTAACCTCTTAGGTCAACCTTTGACCCCCTAGGTCAACTTTCTCCGCTCTTGACCCACTTAGGTCAACCTTCGACCTCTTAGGTCAACCTTTGACCCCATAGGTCAACCTTATCCGCCTTTGACCTCTTAGGTCTACCCTTGACCTCCTAGGTCAACCTTATCACCCTCGACCTCTTAGGTCACCCCTCGACCTCTTAGGTCAACCCTTGACCGCCTAGGTCAACTTTATCCGCCTCCGACCTCTTAGGTCAACCCTTGACCTCCTAGGTCAACCTTACCACCCTTTGACCTCTTAGGCCAACCTTTGACCCCCTAGGTCAATCTTATCCGTTTAAGTCAAACCTTTGACCCCCTAGGTCAATCTTATCCGTTTAAGTCAACCTTTGACCCCTAGGTCAACCTTACCAACCTTTGACCTCTTAGGTCTACCCTTAACCCCCTAGGTCAACTTTATCAACCTCCGACCTCTTAGGTCAACCCTTGACCTCCTAGGTCAACCTTATCACCTTCGACCTCTTAGGTCACCCCTCGACCTCTTAGGTCAACCTTTGACCCCTTAGGTCAACCTCATCCGCCTTTGACCTCTTAGGTCAACCTTTGACCCCATAGGTCATTCTCATCTGCCTTTGACCCCATAGGTCAAACCTTGGACCCCTTAGGTCAACTTTATCACCCCTCGATCTCTTAGGTCAACCATTGACCACTTAGGTCAACGTTATCCGCCTTTGACCTCTAAGGTCAACCTTTGACTCCCTAAGTCAACCCAATCACCTTTCGACTTCTTAAGTCAACCTTTGACCCTTAGGTCAACCTTATCCGCTATTGACCTCTTAGGTCAATCTTTGATTCCATAGGTGAACCCAATTACCTTTGGTCCTAACCCGCTTAGGTCAAACCGTCATCTTGACCCACCTAGGTCATTATTTGACCCACCGTCGTCTAGACCAACCTAGGTCAACCCGTTTAGGTCCACACACCATCCTTGACTCATTTAGGTCAACTTGTCCGTCTTAGGTTAAAACTACCCCTTCACCTTTGACCCGTCAAGGTCACCCCGTGACCCGCTTAGGTCGATTTACCTATCTTGGATCCATCTAGGTCAATCTCCAACCTTTCTTGGTCCACCAACCCGAATAGGTCAACCTTAGACTCGCTTAGGTCAAGCCATGCCTATCCCGTTTAGATCATCCCATAGGCAACCCGTTACAACCCGCTGTCTTGATCCATTCACCATATAGGTCAATCCGACCATTTCTTAATTAGGTTGACCTATCCCACACCCATCTAGGTCAACCCACCATTATTGTCGCATTCTAGCTTGAACCACTTCTTGTCTCAAACCTTAGGTCAAACCTTAGGTCAAACCTTAGGTCAAATTTAGGTCAAACCTTAGGTCAAACCATACCCGACTCAATCAAAACCAACTCCTATAGGTCTTCCTCACCCATGCTTGACCAAAGACCGAGTCATCTCCCCCTTTTTGACCCCTATGGTCATCTCTCACCTCTTTTTAAAAGTCTAACTTGATTCGAACTACGGTGACCTGAGCCTCTTATTGTGTGGGACCTCCCCCCCATGATAAGGGGAACGTAGGCAACTTCGGCCCGGTCAAACTTTCAATTTTTTACCAAAATGTATTTCAAAAATGTGGAGACAGACTCTTTTCCAAAAAATGATTTTATAACGATGCCTTATCATTAAATACGAATCTAATTTAATTCAACTAAGAGGCTTAATTCTTTCATGAATAGAGTTCTGCATCATGTCGGCTGCAAAGAACATCGAAGCTGCAACTGAAGCTGCTACCCAAGATCCCGAGACAATCCTCTACACCGGTACTGCTCTCAGTAAACAAGCATCCCACTTCGAAGCCATCCTCGATGAACAAGCAATCCACTTTAAGGCCATTCTCAACGAGCAAGCAACACACTTTCAGAAGGAGATGCATAAGACCCTAAGAGATATCGAGAGGCGCCATTTGTCTGACATTCGTGGCGTTTATGATTACCTCAGTCGAATTCTCCCTCTTGCTCAATGTCAACACCCGTACGCTCCTCAAATGTACGGGCCGCCACAGACTGTCCCCGTCGGGATGCCCCCTATGACTACTCATCAACAAGGGTGCCGGTACCTAAATTACCCTCAAAGACAGTTCGTGAAAGGAAGGACGAGCGCGAATTCGACGACTTGGGCAAACTCTTCAAAAGTCTAGTTCAAGCCGGCAAGTTGTCTCCTTTGTTCAATTATGAACCAAGTAAGGTGAAGCAAGGCTTGGATCCCTCCAAACACTGCCAATACCACCAGTACATTGGACATGACACCGAAGATTGCCTCCAATTGAGGAGAAAGATTCAAAGCCTCATTAACAGCGGAGTCATCACCCGCCAACGGAATACATGGGCATGGGCAAAAGAGGAAATTGGGGCTACCTCCTTTAAATAAAAGAAAAGAAAAGGGTCATTCAGTCTTCGTAGGTTCTAGAGTGTCCTTAGTCAAAAGTCCACCTTGGACGATTTTTGTTTCTTTAAGTAAAAGTCCACCCCGGATTAGTCGTTTTTCTTTCAAATAATAAAAGAGTCTTTATTTCTTTTCTCTCTAGACTTGAGACATAATCTTGCATAAATCAATTCCATGAAAATTGTCTTATTCACCATTTTCGCTTGATTGCTATATCTTTATATGATGAATTAATTTTAATCTTACTCATTAATGACGACTCATTAAAAGGTAAATGGACCCACAAACCATTCACATAACTAAGTAAAAGATTAATCTCAAAATAACAAATGCTTCGATCAATTGGGATGAACGAATCACTTTCCCTTCTACCCCCATACACTCTCTCTATACACTCACCCCTTGTACACACTTCATGTACACTCTCTATATACACCTTCTCCCATACACTATCCTCATACGCCTCTCATCCCACCATTAGACCCCTTTTTATAAGGTCGTGACAAAGGAATGGACTGCGGTTGCTCATCATCAAATAGACATCCATGCTGCCACAATTTAAAGGGTTGGTTTGTTCCCATCATGAGTACTACATGCCGTTACACTGGGGCTGTCCGTATTCCATCGCAAATATAAGACAAGTGCACGAAGTCATTCATTGGTGCACGTGATAATCCAATGGAGCTCTACCGGTGAAAATCAAGGGGCTAGGATGCCCGCCGCCAGCAAAAGGCCGCTTGAACTATAAGGAAGCTACCTCACAATCGAGAGAGGCGAAAGCGAACCAGGGGCTCGTCTTGCCCAATGTTTCATGTACAAATATAAAATGAAAGCTCGCTAGGTCGAACCCAAAAAGGCGACCCAGGCAAAAATTAGAGCATTGCACAAAAAGAAGCCCGCTAGGTTGAAAACCCGAAAGGGCGGCCTAGGCAAAAAAAAGGGTGTGCACAAAAAAAAATAATAAAAAAATAAAAAAATAATAAATAAAGAAAAATAGAAGGGGCTATCACCACAGAATATTTTCACTTCAAATGTTCTATTTTTCTTTCTTTCCCTACAAAGAAGATTAACACGGCAGCAGCAACCCATGACAACTACGATGGAGCAATCCACTGCAACAACTACAAAGGAGTAATCCACCACAATGAGCTACAAAGAACAACTCACCTCAAACGAACCTCACACCCCTAAACTCAAAACCCCACTTCATCGTCAACCGGGCAAGCACTCAAAGCCAAACATAACCTACCTTGGGTCAACTTTCTTTCTTTTCTTTCCTCCCACACATACCCACTGAAACCCGACACCATCGTCAAGCGGGTCATCCCCGAACTACGCGGACCTGAGCTCCTCACCTTGAGGAGAACGTAGGCAACCTCCCGGTTCGGTCCAAAATATACACAACCCACCTCGAGCCAATTTTCTTTCTCTTCTCTCTTCCCCCATATTTCTACTCCTGACTTCTTCACTCACAATTGATCAAAACATTTATTAATTTGAGGCTACTTGTTTACCAATTAACCATAACTCATTAACTAATCAACGAGGTCCATTCTCGAGCAATCAAATGAGAATCTTGAATAAAACAATTTTCAAATGTCTCGACAAGTCTTCCGTTCTACAATCTAGGAAAGAGCTAAACACTTACTTTCTGTCAAAGCAGGGGCTTCCTCCCTTTTGTACATATATACCCTCAGTTGCTCAAAGAGTCAAAATGTGAGTACTATCTCTCTCTCTCTCTCGTATGGTTGTAGAGACTTCGGCGCCTCTATGACATACGCATCCTAGATCGATCGCGATGGGCAGAAGCCTCGGCGTTTCTGTTTGCGAGAGATCCAACATCTATTATTTTAGAACTTCCTAATATTTTCTTAGGATTCGTATGGTTGTAGAGACTTCGGTGCCTCTATGACACACGCATCCTAGATCGATCGCAATGGGCAGAAGCCTCGGCGTTTCTGTTTGCGAGAGATCCAGCATCTATTATTTTAGCACTTCCTAATATTTGCTTAGGATTCGTATGGTTGTAGAGACTTCGGCGCCTCTATGACATACGCATCCTAGATCGATCGCAATGGGCAGAAGCCTCGGCGTTTCTGTTTGCGAGAGATCCAGCATCTATTATTTTAGCACTTCCTAATATTTGCTTAGGATTCGTATGGTTGTAGAGACTTCGGCGCCTCTATGACATACGCATCCTAGATCGATCGCGATGGGCAGAAGCCTCGGCGTTTCTGTTTGCGAGAGATCCAGCATCTATTATTTTAGCACTTCCTAATATTTGCTTAGGATTCGTATGGTTGTAGATACTTCGGCGCCTCTATGACATACGCATCCTAGATCTATCGCGATGGGCAGAAGCCTCGGCGTTTCTGTTTGCGAGCGATCCAGCATCTATTTTAGGATTCGTATAATTGTAGAGACTTCGGCGCCTCTATAACATACGCATCCTAGATCGATCGCGATGGGCAGAAGCCTCGGCGTTTCTGTTTGCAAGCGATCCAGCATCTATTTTAGGATTCGTATGATTGTAGAGACTTCGGCGCCTCTATGACATATGCATCCTAGATCAATCGTGGTTGACAGAAGCCTCGGCGTTTCTATTCGCGAGAGATCTATCATCTATTACTTTAGCGCGATCGGCAGGAACCCCGGCGATCCTGATTGCGTTTGCCATTCCATCTTGGGATTATTTAGACAACGTAATCTTTAATTCTCCCAAATAACTTCATTGCTCACGAATGATTCGTGCTTCATACGGGATAGTGCCCGTAGGTTTATTATCCCTAGCAGGAGTCCGATATCTCATTTTATCCCCAGTAGATCTCTGAACTACGACCGGCTTGATTCCTCGGAGGATACGTAGGAAACCTGAAAAGGTCCAGCCACCCGACCGACGCGGTTATCTCTCATCCCCAGCAGGTGCATTTTCCCCAGCAGAAGATGTTGCCCCCACCAGAGGACAGTTATTCCCAATTTCCCATCAGACTTGAACTACGTTTGGCTTGATTCCCCCGCGGATACGTAGGTCGCCTGCCAAGGTTCAGCCGTTCCCTTACCTTTCATCTGTTTCGAAACTCATGTTTCAGACGGATCCTTCTTTTATCGTCGACCCCACATTGCCTTGAAAGAAGCGTCGCCGAGGGGCTACTGTTAGTACCCGACCTGAAAATGAGTTTATTAGGACTTTCCCAAAAATACAAGGACTTTATAGGAATTAGAAACCTTGCAAAGACTTTCCCGGATTCCCAAAATATCTCATTTATGGCAAAATCTATCAAATTAGGTAGCAAATAGTTTCCTTAAAACTATGCAGAAACCCTAGCTTAAGAATCAAGTCAGCTTGCAGACTTGGCCACGCGGCCAACCTTGCTCCGCGTTTATCTTGGCCACGCGGCCACTATTGTCACCGTCTTCAACCATGGCCAGGCGGCCAACCTTGCGCTGGATGATCTGGACCATCAGATCCTCCCATCAGTTTACTATATAAATCAATCCAATGCTATTGGTTTAGGGGGATCCGAATTTGAGAGTTCTTAAACACAATTTTGCTCTCTAATTAGCATTCATACCTCCAAGAAGATCAAGGTTTATTTCTTGCCAACATAGGTAAGTTTTCTAACTTATTTCTTCACGTTCTTGCATTATTTCTAATGTAGATCTTTAATATTCATGTTCTTGCATGTTTATTCATAGTTTCTTCATATTCTTTGCATGCTCATAATATGTTCTTCGCATGTTCTTCGTGTTCATAGATTAAAACCTTATTTATGCTATAGTTAAGGTTGCGATCTTCATAATTACATGTTATTTCATAGCCGATGATGATCAAGGGTTCATCAACCCGAGGATGATCTAGGAACTACTTCTAAACCCTAATCTTTAGGTAATTCCCCCCTCATTATGCATGATCCCGATTCTTCTGCCTATTCTAAATTCTCCCGAACTACGCTGACCTGAGCTTCTCACATTGAGAGGAACGTAGGCAATCTTCGGATCCGGTCTCAAACACTAACACACTACTAACACATTCATCATGATAGAAAGACCGATCAATTCGGGCAATAGGAGTGATAACGTTCAATATTCTTCTCTTGTTGTAATTTGACCCCCGAACCCATTAAACATGCTTTTTTTCAATGTTTTGGCTTTAATTAAAACGGCGTGGCGACTCTCATATTTTAAATGTTGCTATGAATATCCCAATTTCAAACACACGTATTCACAGATTGGTAATGGATACTTTCCTGATCTGCGGGAAATGGTCGATGCTGGGGTCAGACACGAAGACGGCATTACCGGTATTGTTAAAGAAGCTGCCAAAACAGGAAACTCTTCCTTCCGCTACAAAGCTCCGACAAGTACCGCTCCTAGATCAAAAGAGGTCGCCGGTCGAGTGAGCATGGTCCAAGACAACTCCGCCTTTGATGTCCAAGCAGTTACAAACAGCTTCCCCCGAAAGGAAGATCACTTCGACGACTTTGGCATGCCCACTAGCAAAGTGTTCGAAGTTTTGATAAAGAAGGGCTTAATCAAGCAACTTGAAAACTACGAACCATTCAACAAGAAAACTGTTCTTGATGCAACCAAGTTCTGCAAGTATCATAAGCACATCGGACACGTCAGCGACGACTGCATTCATCTCAAGCGTGCCATCCAAAAGCTCATAGCCGATGGCAAGATTGAAAAGCCTAAAGGTCCGAACAAAATAGCAAACCCGCTCCCTAACAATGGTGGCATCAATATGGTCGAGCTCATCGGAGGCGACATTGGTATTCTGGAAATGGTAGATGCCTTCGCCGAACTGGGGCTAGACATGAATGCTCTATTCGGAGGAATAGTCAAGATCGGATTGATAACTCCCTCGGAGCACGGATTCAAAGGGCCCAAGCATGGTTGTGACATGTCCAAGTTCTGCTACTACCATAAAATGTCCGGACACACCAACAATGAATGTTTTACCATCAAGCGAGTTGTACAAAATCTTATCAAGGACAATGTTATCGCCGACCCAAGAAATATTATCTCCATGGATGTCAATATGGTGGAAATAACTGAAGATGACACTAGCATCTTAGAAATGGTCGAAGCCTTCAAGCAACTACAGTTAGATGTGAAATCCTTGTTCCGTGGTTTATCAAGAATGGGGGGGGTGCTCAAACCGCTAAAAGGCTACGAGTCTCATCCGAGCAGTGATGCGACGAAGTTCTACAACTTCCACAACATCACCGGGTATACCACCGATGAATGCTCATAGCTAAAGCGTGCATTACAGAAGTTGATCGATGACCAAGTGCTAACCGATCCGAGGGAGATTATATCCAAGATTGAAGAAGAGAAACGAATAGATGTCTCAGATTTGGCTGATGCCTTTGAAAGGCTAGGGACCACTATGACCGGCATGCTCGAGCAATTATTAGTAAGGGGCTTACTCGACAGACCCGAAAATTACTGCATACCATTCTCCGACGATCCAAAGAGGTTATGTGACTATCACCAGATTACCGGTCACACCACCGAAGAGTGCAACGGATTAAAGAAGTCAATTCAAAGGTTGATCAACAAGGGTTCCATCGAAGATCCTAGGCTCTCTCTTTAGAGGAAAATAGTATAGCAACAAACATTGGTGATCTAGCCGAAACTACTGTGGCAGACTCCGAGTTTTGTAGTGATGGTGAGATAGGCTGTACTTCAAAGTTTATTAATGAAAGTCATTCTTCTTGTTATATGATGTCGTTAGATGAACTGTCTCTAGAAGCTTCTCTCCTTGGAGAATACAACTCCACTTCACTTAAATCTCCACCACTATCTATAGCCGAAATCTTCGCAAAATCTGCCAAAATACCGCAGTCTCCATACGACATGCGAGCATAAATCAACCTACTCACAAGGTCCGAACAAATCTATCAGTCAGACCCCAAAGGGGTGAAGAAGGTCGTCAACAATGAATCAGAACCGTCAGACCCTGAGAAATAGGATCCCATCCTCACGCAACTTATACAAACTCAAGCTCACATCTCTCTGTGGTCTTTACTCACTTCATCTCTGGCTCACCGGCAGATTCTAGAAAAGAACTTGGCCGCTACTATGGTCCCATCAGACACAACTCCCGAGAATGTCATATAAATGATTGGCAACATTCACTTCGGAAACATCATCACCTTCTCAAAGCTCGACGAACTACCATTTGGCATTGATCATAATGAACCCCCTGCATATAACAGTCGAAATCAGCGGGAAGAAGATTCCCCGAGCTTTTGTGGACAACGGATCTGCTATCAATGTACTGCCGTCTCAAATGATGGATGTGGTGGGTGTAGATGCAACCACTCTGAGGCCTTCCAAGCAGACAATCAAGGCTTATGACTCCACATGCAGATCAGTATTTGGGAATGTCACTCTGCCCATTACTGTGGGAACACAAACTCTGTCTACAAATTTCCAAGTGATTGACATACCGTCATCTTTCACCATCTTACTAGGGAGCCCTTGGTTCCACAAGGCCAATGCTATTCCATCTTATTTACATAAATGTGTCAAATTCCAATCAGGGAATGAGGTGACAGTTATTTACAGTGACTTAGTAACGGCTCAAGGCACCGACACGAAAGGAGTACATGTGTTACAAATTCAGCATGAGGAGGACCGCCGACTTTTCAGTGGTTTCGAGATAGTGGCACAAGCCCAGTTATGTGACAAAGACCTCACCAGAAGCTCCGACAAAGTACAACCTATCTACAAGATACTTCGAAACATGGGCTTCATACTGGGGCTGGGGCTAGGCAAGAACTTACAAGGTCCCACACACTTAACTAAAGAAGTAGACCACAGAGTCCTGTTTGGGCTAGGGTACGTACTTACTCCTAACGATCAAGCAGAGCAGAAGCAGATAGAGGTACTCAAGAAGAAGCAACTCCTTTACAAGAAGTCGGATATGAAACCTTACCACCTCTCCCTCAACGGTTACTACGTAAAAGAAGGGGAAGACTACTCAAACTTCGAATTTGCAGAGCCATGATTCGACCACAACAGAAAGCTGTAAAAGGGTTTTGAAATCTTCAGAGATGTCGAGTTCGACCGAACCAATCTAGAGCTAAGGTACATGGAACCTCGAAAGACTACTGGCAGAATTACCACCATTCAGAACGAGTACCGCATCAAGGTGAACAAGGACCTGACTTACGATACTGAATTCATGTCACTCAATGAACCATTGGTCGGCGAAGCTAAGGAAACAGAACCATGGGAAGGCCAAGACTTGTTCCAGCACCCGAGCCTAAAATATGACATCGTGGCTGCTATTTAATACGGATCTGTGACTATTGCTATCGAGAATCTAGGGTTGGTCAGTTCATCCCCTAGAGAGTCAATTTCCCCTAAGTCGGTTGGGTTCCCTGTTCTCACTTATGAGTTCGTGTCTCCATCTAAGTCTAATGACCTCAAGTCAAAAGACTATGATATAATCGCAAACAATGTCTTTCCTCGTGCATTAATTGAAAATCTCGACCTTTCCGAGTATCCCGTTATAGTCGCTCTTATAAATGATAAATTAACTAGTCAACCTAATGATATACCAATAGTTAGTAACGATTCATTAAAAGATGCAGACACAGACAAACTTAATAACGAATACATCCGAGAAATCTCAGAGCAGGTTATCAATCAAAGGGAAAACCGAGCCCAAGCTGCTGATGAGGTGTTAACATGTGTGAATCTGGGAAGAATAGACAAGCCAAAGTGGACTCAGATTGGAAGCTTCTTTCAAGACGAAGAGCAAGAAACATTGATCGAGCTGCTCAGAGAATTTGAGGACATCTTTGCATGGTCCTGTGACGACTCGCCAAACAGAGGTTAGGAACAAGTGACAATGTCATACATTGGGTCAGTAAAGCAAGCGATACTGTCAGTCAAGCCCGATTGGTCACCTCGAATGGCCATAGAAATTGAAAAGCTGCTACAGAGAGACTTCATCAAGTCCGTATTTTGGCCT
This sequence comes from Campanula takesimana, assembly GCA_026119855.1. Lineage (NCBI taxonomy): Eukaryota > Viridiplantae > Streptophyta > Magnoliopsida > Asterales > Campanulaceae > Campanula > Campanula takesimana. Next base: position 1,353 of record JAOWBW010000971.1, on the reverse strand, counting down.
AAATGGTTGTTCAACATCATCTCCATAAAGAAGTACAAAAGGAAGGTCACGGTTCAGATAGATATCACGAGTCTCAACGAACTGAACCCCAAACAAAGATTCTGTCGGGACCGCGAACCCCGCGGGCCCGAGACCGCGAGCTGGACGTCGACTTAAAACAAAAACTAAGAAATATCGAAGTTAAAAATTTCATTTGATACTAAAAAGGAAATGATCCAAAGTTTTACAAAATCAAGTTGATAAAAACCCATTTACAACTATCATAAACTTCCACAAGTTATGCCCAACAAATTACAAAATACAATACTTAGTGACGTCATTGTTTGGTACAACTATCCCAAAATGGTTACACATTTACATAATGTAAACCAACCTATAATAACCTTCCCAAAAGAATGGATCCACACTCGACGTCCTCTATCTCGTGATCAGCGAGACTATCCTTAGCACCTGGGGGGGGGTTAAGGAAAAACAAAGATAAAAGAAAGGGGTGAGATAAATCTCATAAGTTACTAATGCAACTACATGACATGCTATGATGCAATATACAATAAGCAATAATAAATATCACATAGCACATAGCACTTATCATATAACAGATAGCAGCGGAAATAAACACATAACAAAGGATATAGCCAAGTTTTTCCAAATCGGAACATCCAAATAAAGGATCGCTGCGCAGCTTCACTAATCAACAAATCATCATCTTCATAATAGCATGAAAGCCGAAGAGAAAAAACCCCGGTACGGAACCAATAACATAAAAGTGTCACAAGGGACAAGGACCATGACACAAAGTCATGCCCGCTAGCCAGATACATTCACAAAGGAACGCTGACTTATCCTTTCCAAGGCCAATCAGGAGAAGGGGTAAAGAAGGGGGCAAAACAATGGTCAACATTATAATGGACTTGGCTTTGCCATTATAATCTTTCCCATCGCCCAAACACACACAAAATACCAGCTGGACTTTCAAATAAATGCTAAGTAATAATAATTTAGCATGAATGAACAACTTAAGGTTCCAAAGTAGGGAACCATTCGAATTAGTCACAAGAAAGTGAAATGAACCAACAACACACAATTAAAGTGTTCCAACAATCTTAACAATGATAACACAATTCCCATATCACATTTGACAACAAGGGTTCAGTTAAATCGAGCACTCGACCAAATTTACTCACTCATCTCGAAGAGCTTAATGAGAGCTTTGAAATGATAATTTACACGCCTAAAACGGAGTTCGTATGAACAAAATATGACCCTCGAAAGTTTGGACCAAGAAGGGGAATAAATTTCATACAGGGAGGGGGGGTGCTGCGCGCCTCCTAAGGGAGGGATGCGCGCGCCTCC